>VXBT01011288.1:954542-1023458 GCA_013400235.1 Oriolus oriolus
TCAGCGCCGCGGGGCCGGGGGTACCTGCGCGTCCGGCGGGGACGCCGAGGGCTGTCCCCAGCTCGGCCCCTCAGCCAGCGCTGCTCCCCGCCTGCTCCATTTTCTGGTTTTTTTTTAAATCCTGCTGACCCGGGACCGGCTCGAGCACCCTCAGCTGGGCGGGAGCATCCTGCGCATCCCGGCACGGGGCGGCTGTCCAGAGGCTCCGCTGGCAGCCCCGCACTCCGCTGGCTGCTGCTGCGGCTGCTGGGGATGAACGGCTCCGGCAGAAACTTCTCCCAACACGGCGGTTTCCTAAGGAATGGAAGGCGCCAGGCTCAACACAAGCGTGTGGAGGGCGCGGGGAGCACAGATGCGGAGCTGGGGGCAATCCCGGCTGGAGATGTGGGCAGGGATGTGCTGGTCCCGCGCGCTCCGACTGCGCCGCTGCTGCCGCCGTCTCCTCACATCTTCCCAGCCATCCCGCACCTGCTTCCAGAGGCAGCCACGGCTCGGCAAAACATCCCAAAAGCACCGCACGCTGTCACAGCACTCGCTGGATCTCACATGCTCATTCCGAGCTACGATCTCTGGCCAGGCACTGGAAGGACTGGGAGACGTGAGAACCACGGTCCGAGTCCTTGGTGGTTGCAACAAAGTTAGGACCACGGTAAAATGTGATCCTCAGAACATCTTGGACTCTTTCTATCCTCAAATGACACCACCTTGGAATCAATAATGCCATTTAGAGCAAATCTCAAGTTACTCCACACAAGAATATAGATTTTAGACTACTTGAAGGTGTCAACTCATACGAACAATGACCCTCACTGCATTTTTTTTTTCTATATAAGCCATTTCAAACTGCATAGAACAGAAAATGCACATAAGTATCTTCAGTAACTCACTTTTAGACTTCCTGAACTGCTTTGTACAGCAACCAAACTTTTTACTACGGTAGCTGTTTTTCAAATAAGAAATGTCCTTTAAAAGGAGAATATCCTTTAATATATACAGAGCAACTATGTTACCTCATGAATATTAGTGAACATTCAACTGCGTGCCATGAAAATAATTTCCATGCAAGAGGACCTGTGCACATAGGGGCATTCACTGGCAAAGTTCTCACATCATTCTCCCTTCTGGTTGCAAGTCCCTGGTGAAACATGGAGGTTTTAGATACAGATATATTGGGAATGCCAAGCTCTCAAAATGCAACATCCTTATGGGAAATTAAAAGCAAACAAAACTGAGGAGAATTAAGCAAGCAAACAAACCAAAAGAAGGCTATTTGGCTTGAATGGGAATTTCCTACCTCTTCTGAGCTAATTTACCCATCCCTACATTTTGCTCTTTAAATTTTAAAGCATCTGAACATTTGCTCTGTCAGTCGAGAAAAAATGGACTTACTTAAACTCATGTTAGATCCCCCGGGGATATCACGGGGAAAATAGGACAGCAGTGCTAAGGACAAAAACTTCATCTACAGCATCTTTTACAATTAAAAACTTGCAAACAGTGAACAGCAACAAAAGAGGGGAAAAAACATAGAAAACAACAGATTTTCATTCATTTTTATGCTTTAATTCAAAACTCAATATTGTAGCCAATGACCAGTGTACAAAAAGTGGAAACAAAAAAAAATTTTTATTGACACCTAATTCATCGAATTCCACATGAAAAGCTTCAAAGTATGACCAAATTAAACAGCACATATTTTTGCCATGCCTGAGATGGAAGAGAAACTCGGCATCCTTCAAGTGTGTTCTAAATACTGCTGGAAGCACAAATTTACATCCCCTAAATTTGCACTGTGATGTCTAAAACTCTTCCTTGTTAAGTCCTGCCAAAGCTTTATCTATAATTAAATAAATTTTCAGTTTCCAGATGTTTAGGTTTAGTCCTTTCAAAAAACATGATGGTGACCCTGAGGAGCTTCTTGAGCCAAGAAAACCAGGGCAAAGCAGCTACTCCCAACTGCAACCAGTTGCCTGAAAAACTTGGAAAGCTGGGACATGGTATTAGGAAATTTTGTCTGTGACATTCCATCCTTCAAAAATAGGAGGTGGAGCAAGAGCAAATCTCCGTATGTCATAGAAATTACCCAACTGTGCAGCTCCAGGGAACTTCCTTCCATGGGTACAGTTGATTATTAATCATACCAGTGTGGAGAATGAACACTTTGTAGGCTGAGAGGGGCAGGTGGGATGAAACACATGGTTTTTATTCATAGCAAAGGAAGTTTCAAGGACTTTTTAACCTCTCGTTGTTTCAGATTAATGACCTGGTTTCAGCGCATTTTGGTAATTTTGAATGCAAGTCCAGCATTGGGCTTATTATAAGATTTTTAAAACTCTGTCAAACAGACCCTGCATCAGCTGAATGACAAGAAATTGAGGTAGTACTAAAGCAATAATGTGCCTGACTCCAAATTCAGATTTCTTGAACAAGAGGTAAAAAGTTAAATATTTTGTTAAAAAAAGAAGTTCCCCCTACATATTCCTTGGCATTCCATAAGTTTCCAAAATGATCTAGTTGTATAGCAATTTTTGCACCTTTTCTAAACCCCATAAAAAGTACTCTCATGGCCAAATGAAATCTTTCAAATAATTCTGAAGAATGCTTTTGCTTACAAGACAAAGTCTCAACCCTCTCACTCCTAGGGCCCGTCTCACCTTGACCACCGAATTCCCAATCCTTTTCTATGCTCTGTTCAATACTCTCTGACTTCCTAAGCTCTTTTTAGCTGGGATGTTTTGACATCTTTATCCCATTATTTTACTTTGCTTCCACACTTCTTCAGTAACTATTTTCCCCCTTCTATTCAGACATGGTTTATCAGTTGGCCTTAATAAGCCACCTTATTAAGCTTAAACCAATATAAAGTTAAATTAATGCAGAATTTTTTTCCCTGTGCCTGTGAATAGACTCCTCCAGCAGTTCTTTATGTTCTTCAAGAATAATAGAAGTCATTAAAAGCACCAGTTAGACACAGATCTGGAAGAAGTGTAAAATACATGAATGTCTCCTGATGTAAGGTTATTGTGACCTTTAAGATAATAAGGCATTTAAATATAAAAAAAACTTTGTGTCAGTTTTTACTAGGTTCCTTGTGCTCCAAGATAAAATACTTTTTAAAATTAATGACTGACAAGGAAAGAAATCTGTTCCTTTTCCATTACAGATAAAATACCATGGAGTCATTTGTTGCAAGTTTCTTGCTATTTAAAAAAGAGAATAAAAGGCTTCCCTAACTTCCCCTCCTTACCACATTCATGTTGAAGAAAATAAATCTTCTACAAATTAGTATAAAAGCAAAAATTGTTATTATGCAGCAAAAATTAAACAATAAGTCATCTAAATTTCCTGTACCGGAAGTTTGGGTGCCTTTCTTTTTTCTTCTGATGGTTTTGTGATTTGGCTCTTCTGATTTCCATGCTTAATTCATTTCCTCTTCAGGTTACAAACACGATGACACGGTGACACAATGGTTTAAGGGCTTGTCTCTGTTTGGCCCGGGGTGTTGGACATCACCACGACCCCCCAGCCCACTGGTGCCTCTCCAGTGCCCACAGGGCACTGCCACTCCTTTTCCAGGGACAACAAGCAACAGAAATAGAATTGGCTTTGCAACATGTGTAAACCCACCCAAGGATTTTACACATCAGTGGCAAAGGCATCTTGCTTAATCTGAAGCCCTGGAGGAGTGTGGTTTAATCCAGAGCTGGGTCTCCCTCNTCCCTCCACACGAGCACAGCTTCCTCCAGCTATAAATGCAGTTTTAAAATCATCTCCTCACTTTTATTGTTGCGTGCAGCAGATGTTGTGCTTCTGTGCCTCTGCTTCGCTCGGAGCCCACGCTCCCCGGACGCCTCTGATCAATGGGGTTTACTGACTGAACTAATTGAAATCAATGAGAACAATAAAACAGAGCACAACTAAGGAAAACTGGAATTTAAATATGGTACCTCGGGCTTTTGCTGAATGTTCCCCAACTTACCCCTGTTCTTTACTGTATCTGGGGAGTAATGAAACTGGAGGTCAGCAGTCATCCATGCACTCAGAAATAATCAGAGAGGCAGCTCATTTACCACACTTTTTGCTGAGGACAAAGCTGAGTGAGTGCAGGTGACCAAAGAAGATTCACCAGAGGTGTGTGTCAGTCCCAAATACAGCGGAAAACAAGTGTTACTCACCTTGTTCAAATGCACAGAGTTTCCCTCCCTATAAAAACAGGTATCATTTAAAAAATATGTATTCCTCTCAAGGGAATTTAGCATTTAACTCTCCCAGGAGCTATGCCAAAATGAAGCATCCTACACAAAATATGAATTACAGAGTTAGACTGCAGGGAACTGAGGAAAAGAGTGAAGCATACTGGAGGTTCTTCCTGTTTCCACACATTAGCAGGCCTGTCTTAGGAATTAACATAACAGACATGCAAGGTTAATTATGTTGGCACCCACAACTACCTCACCCTTAGACCAAAGCCAACTGCAGATATCTGAGATACAAAGGTGCTGGAAAGGACAGATCCCTTTTGAATCTGAGCGATCCCTGCACAAGGTGAGTTGAGGAAAAAAGCAGGAGAGGTGTTTGGAGCCTGTGGCTCCGCAGCTCTCAAGACCAGACCCACAATAAAAGCTTAAAAGAACGCAAATTCCGTATTCTGGCTGATCTCGGCGTTACCTCAGCATACGTGGGAAAATCTGTGTTCAAATTTGAGTTTGGGAGACGTGCTCGGTGCTCTGCATGTGCTTATGTGCAAATTTCTGGGTAGGAATGGACAAGTGCTTACTGCAATGCTTCAGTGAAAACCAGATCAAAGCAGGACATTTCATGCACAGAGGTTTCAGTAGGGGTCTGTACTCACAGCTAAGCAGTCATGGCAGCAATTTCCAACGATACCAAGGAAAGAATTAAAAAGAAAAGTCAAGTGTCATGTTTTTAATGCTTTTAGAGAGATTTCAAGCAACTTCAGATGACAAACATTTCTATCCACTGCACTCCTGCTCTCTGATCAAGCCACAGCTAATTAGCTGTAGGCTGCCCTGCTGCTAACTCAGGCAACAAACCACTCGTGACTTGAGCAGATGTTCTCCTTTTCCTGCCAATAGGAATATTTACTAACTTTTTTTTTCATGTTAAGGTTTTCTGTCTCAAAACTTACTCCTCAGGATCAGGAACGTGCCACATTTAACCACTCACAGACATAAATACCCATTTGCTAAGGCTGGTGTTTGCTTGAAAGTTACACAACGAGATTTTGACAGAGCTGGGTTATACAAAGCGGGGATTACACAGATCCCACATCTTTAAAAATTAGAGTTTATTGAAGTTGGTTGTTAAAAGATGAAGCTCATCAAACCCATGAGGGCTCTGCTGTCAAGCTGAACATGCACTTGATCTTTATGGAGCTTGTCTCTGCCAAAAGAGGAGGCTGCTCAACAAGGGGAAGAGATGCTCCCTGCTAAAGCCAGCTTTTATTATGCACGAACATCATCTCCAGTTTGCAAATAAAGCAAAGCACTGCCCTCTTCTACTCAGCAGTCACCAACCAGCACCTCAGGGACATCTCAGCAACCTTTGGTAAAGAAGAGCAGATAAATTATTTTCTTTAAGGTTAAAGGTATTTACCAATCATTGACTACTTGGGTTTATTTACCTAGAATTCCCAAAGTTCATAAATACCTTCAAAGCCAAGTTCATTTTCAACACGGGTCTGGTAAAGTAGAGATGGAGAAACTTTCCCAAGGGCATGAGTTAGTCACAGTGAATGAAGAATTCATAAATCCTGCTTCTTGCTAAATCCAAATTATGTTCCCTCTTATATTAGTTGGAAGTTTCTGAACTGCAGTTAATGCTATCAGGTGTTAGGTAAGCTTAGACTTTATTGCTTCTCAGCCTCTTGCAAACTGCAAATCAGTTTCAAAAAATGAAATATATGTGACTACTGTCTGATGGCTGCCACGTCACAGAGACCCAGGGCAAAAAGAAAGGACACAAAACAGACATTTTTTTTCTCTCTCGATTTTCCTTTTGTCCTTCATTTGAATTGACAAAACAGGCCACAGTGGCTGGTAGCAAGTCACTGAGCAAGAGTTCTGCCTGTGGATTAAAAGGGTTGGGAGATCACAGGAACCTGTTTTCCTTCTCATTGCAGCGGTGGAGGAATTCACATCTGCTTACACACCTCACTTAAGGGGCAGGTAAACTCATTAACTTAAATAGCCCTGTATTAAATATATAATTAGAGCTTTATGGCTAATCTGTTTTATTTGTTGCTGGGCAAGACTGGGTGTGTTTACATAACCATTACTGGGCAGCAAATCTCCCAAAGTGACAACTTTTTGTTGATTTGTTACTTTGACTCTCTGACTACAGACTGTTGCATAGATTAAAGTGCAAGACAGCGACGCGTTCAACAGCTGGGGATAAAAACACTCCACCTGTAGTCTCACATCTCTCAGAAGGCAAACAGAGCAGTCATTTCCAAGCCTTGCCATTTTTAGAAACTCAGATATAGCATCAGTACACCAGGCTGTCATCCAGTTCACGCAAATTTCACTGAAATCAAGGGGATTTTGTGTCGAAAGACGTGATTGGTGCTGTGACCTGATTTTGAAAGATGGTGAGCACCCAGTCCTGCCTTTGGCTCCACGAACAGCTGTAGATGTTCATCATGTCAGAGAGGGAAGCCATTAGCCTTTCAGCATCCTGGTATTTGGGATCATTTAGATAGATTTACCCAGAGGAAATTACTGTAGCTATTAATTTATGTTCACTTCCTCACACGTAGGGGGAACAGATGAAAGTCAAGTCGTGTCTGCTGCTGACAATAAAAGCCATGCATTCACAGATCAAGTACTTTGTAGTCTTGCTGGCCCGAGCCCTTCATGCCTTGTCAGCTCCCTGTCCTCAGTGGAAGACCACCAGTTAATGGATTTAACCTTTCCAGCAGTGAAAAAATAACAGATCAGCTTGTCAAAGATAAGTCACGCTGAGGCCATGGATGTCCCCTTTCTCCTTCACTTCTTTTTACAGTCATTACATCTAATTCCCTTCACCACTGCTTTCCTTGGTTTCATCAGAACCACAGTTACTCAAGCAAGTAAAAGGCAGCTTAAAAGAGCAAAGTTGCAGCTGCTCACAAGGCTCTCTCCCCTCTGAAACCCAGCTCCCACACGTGCTAGCTTCAAAATGTCACCAACCATCTCCTGGAGACACCTTGACAACCTCTGCCAGCTCCTGGCTCCAGCAGCAGGTTAAGCCAAATGATCGTTTAATAACTTATTTTTCCAAGGTAACGTAAAGAAAGAGCAAAATCGGGTAGTGTCAAAAGAAATCTCTGGGCGTGAAATGACTGCAGACACAAAAGTTTGTCATTTCTCTGCATTCCACGCAGTTCCTGCAAATCCAGCTGTTTGTACATAACATGAACAGCCCTGTACTGGCAGAAAACACGGAGGTGTCAAAAGAGAATCAGAGGTCTGCACTGAAAAATTCCAGGAGCAACAGCTCTGCAATTCCAGCTTGGCCCATATTTCTGGGAAAACACCCAAGACAGTGCAGTGACAAAACAAAACCCCAGCTGTAGGCAGTGACAAAACCAAAATATTTAGGAACTAAAGAAGTCAGAACAAGAAGCTGCTAAAAACTTTCTTTTCTGTGGCACTCAGGCTCCTGGGACTGTCCCAAATGGATGAAATTGTGAAATCTGAAATACAGGCAAGGCCAGCTCAGTCAGTGATTTCTGTGGTTTCGACAGTAGAAACACTGACGTGAAATGAAATATTTTATTTACAAACGAGTTTCCCCCAGAACAAGCAGAGCTGAATTGGAAGTTTTCAAGTCCATATACAGCATTCTGCTCTTGGTAGTGTCAGCTGGGTTTCAGAGCTATGAAACAGAAACCCAGATGTGCCAGGCTCCAGCACTGCTCTGGGAATGGGACAGTTCTCCACATTTCACAGAAGTTGAAGATATTTGCCATAGCAGGCAAAAGTTTGATGCCACAACTGGCTGTAGAGTGGATTTGTATCAAGTTCAGCGACCCCTCCATGGATCCAAAGATTTTGTTTAGTGGTTTCATGAGAATATTTCTCTTTTTCAGGAAAAGAAAGTCACAGAGGAGGCTGGAAGGACAAACAATGCTAAATCCAAGGTTCTGATGGAGACTGCTGAGGATGTTATTCCACAATACAGCGAAGCAATGGACCTGTGCAAGAATGTTTCCAAAAAGGCAAACTGTAAATGAACTGACCTCTTAATGTTTATTTTACAGTCCTAAAGAGTGATTTATTACTGTTTTAAAAACCACATAGGAGCAGAGCCAGCACAGGATGAACCTGAAACTACCAAAGCATCAGAACACCAGTTCAGTACTGCACAGGTTCAAAGTATCCCAGAACAGAACAGAATCACGGAATGGTTTGGGTGTCATTGAACTCCTTGGAATTAGTACAAGAAAAATGGGCATGCTAGTGCTTTATGGATTTATTTTTACCTAGTTTTGTCACAGAAGATGATCAGCCACTGCAGAATCTCAGTTTTCCATAGAATTCAACACTGACTTGCAGGAAGCCGTTATGTTTTAGCCTCTTTGGTGGAAAATACCAATATTAATTAGTACTTTGATGCTAAAATTAGCATTTAAACTGAACTGCAACTGTTAGGATATTAAAGGCAAGGTAAATTGCTACAGTGTTTGTTTCAGGGATAGGGAAAGGCCTCAAGTTTAGTTTGGTTTTGAACTTTCCATAGTAGGTGACTCTAGTGATGGGGAAAACATTTCTTCAGTCAGAGGCTGTCTGAGGACACACTGACCCTCCCCTCATTTAGAGAACATCACCCTCCTCAACTGATGGGCAGCAGAGTAACATTTACAGCTTCCTATGGGGATTTCTTTACCTGACATCAATCTTTTGAGCCAGTGCTGCAGCCAGTTCTTTGTGGGGTTTTGTTCTTACCAAAAATCCCATTATTTAATTTTTTTGGAGGGGAGGGAGGGAAGGAGGTAGAAGTTGATCTGCTCTTAACTTTTATATGTTTTGCATGATCACACATTCCACTCCTGGCTCTTCCCTAATTTAAAATGTTCTTTTTTTTTCAAAGGCAATAAAATTGACCCTACCTTCAGGGAGGACAGGAGTCAATCCACGCTTCAGGAAACAGAGAAGGAGCAGTTGACAGAAGATTTCTCAGCACCAAAAGCCTACCAGTCTTCCAGAAGAACTGGGAACTGGAAAGCTGCCTGCTATCAAAACATGTCTCCACTTATCAGCAACACCTTGAATTTTCTAATCTGAGAGATCCAAAGCATCTTCTTACAGAAAAAAACATGCACAAAGCACGGGCAGCCCCAGCATTTTGCAAATCATTTCACTGTTCCTTTAAGAACAACATATGTCAGCTCTCCCTAGCAATGTTTCCAGCAAGAAGCCAAACAAAACACAAAACACACGACCAACACATGCGGAGGGATTAAACTTTTTGCTTTTCCACCACTCATCCATAATGGCAGTGACATGGAACTTGCATAACTCCACCTGAATCACTTCATGCCGTCTCTGGGCTTGTCACTGAGCATTTTCAGAGCGCGATTTTACATTTCGGGACAGTGCTGGGTTAGCAGCTGGACTTGGTGATCTTAGAGGACTTTTCCAACCTGAACTGTTCTGTGATTGCTGCAAATCCCACTGTCCTGGAAATAAGACAGAGTAAGTGAGTGGTGGAACACGCCCAGGCAAACCTGGGAAAGACCAGCCTTTGACTGGAGTGAATTTCACCAAGTATTTTACACCTCGAGTTTCCTGCTTGATTAGGGGATCTGAATGGGAAACATTCTGCATTAATTTTTCTATTTGTTTGATTTATAACGTTCACAACCTGCTTAATGCCACTGCACAAATACATAACATCACTGCTATTTTTTTTCCCTGAGTCATGTTCTGAAGCTGAAGAACCTCCTGCCTGACTTCACAGTGATGTGGTCTGAAAGCAGAAAGGGAGCATGAAAGAGGAAAACAATGTAGCTTTGCTCTAATGGTTGCTCCTGCTATAAAACATACATAAACCTTTTGCAACCTCATACAGTTTTTATTGCCCCCAGAAAAAAACCCCCGTCCTGTTACAAATATTGGCTGTACTAGAACTGGCAGCGCATGGAGCAGACTGATTTCCCTTTCCTTTGAGGAATGCACTTGGTCACTAGGAAAAGAAGGAAAGCTAAGGAAGAAAACTTGAACTTGAGCATGGGATCATTTTACATCCCACTGAGAGCAACCTGGCTTGTCACAAATAATAATATAATAAACCACAAATATTCTGTGATGCTGAGCATTCATCAGGTTTTTTGGGGAGCCTCAGCCCCCTGCTAGGACCTCTGGAGCAGGATTGCTGCAGAGACAGCTTCCCTGGAGTGCAGAGATCCATACCTGGATCTCCCCCGTGTGTGGCGAGCACAGAGATGGCCAAACGCAGCCTGTGCACCACCCCTCCTCCACCCTCCAGGGACCGAGGAGATAGGTGGGACAGCTCCAAAGAGATTTTGGAGGACAGCAGAAAGCCCACAAGGCCTCCCCCCGCTGCTGGAGGCAAGGACCATTGAGGGAAGGAACCTGGAGAGAGGATGGGGAATTCCGGTGGCACTGGCAGGGATTAATCCAAGCATGACTGATGAAGTGACAGGTGATTTCCAGGGCTATTTTGCCTCCTGAGCCCGTGAATTTCCCCTTCTCAGCTCATCCAAGCTGACACTGCAGCCTTGTCCCTAAATGAGGAGCCACAAACAGCCTGTCACCCTCAGTGGATGCTCCTTCCATGGACTGGTAGCAAGGCATGTATTACCAAAATATCCAGCCAAGAATAAAATGAAGCCCCAAAACAGCTACTGAAACAAAAAGCTGCCCTGAATCCTCAATATTAAAGAAGGAAAAAATAAAAGAAGAGGAGCCCCCACCTCTGCAAGGCCAGCACTGCACACATACAAAGACATAGGGAGCTTCATTTTCTAGGGGTTTTTAAATTTTGCCTTGGGAGTCCTGGCGTGGGCAGAACTTCTCTGCCATATTCTCCACAGGCACTGGTCTTATTTCTGCTTTCCCCTTTCATGCTTCCAGGAATTTCTTGATCAAGAGGATTGTCCAGCCCTGGCACAGCTGCCCAGGGATTCCTGGAGGGAATTAAAATCCCTGTGGATGTGGCCCTTGGGGACGTGGTTTAAAGGTGGCCTTGGCAGTGCTGGGTTGGTGGTTGGATTTGATAATCTTAGAGGTCTTTTCCACCCTAAATGATTCTATGAATTATGAGCTTAAAGACAAACCAGACACCACAACTCCTCAGCCATATTTGTGCCACTTACAAATCTGCTCTCCGAGTTCAACACTCCAGTTATCCTTCCAGGGAATTTTACTCCTAACTGGGTATCAGGCTATGTCATGACCACTTTAAATTCAAATGTATGAATATTGTTTAAAAACAACTGGAAAATGTGTGGATGCAAATATTTGAACAAAGAATGGCTGTTTTTCTCCAATCAAGAAGCAGGCACTCCATACAATGAATCTGGCCAACTGCATTCAAATAATAGCTCAAATCTTGAATATTCATGGCTAATGAATAATCATCATGTTGAAAAAAAATGATAGAATCCATTGCAGAGCAGTTCTGTAAAGTAAGAGCAAGAAAATTGAGCAGGGAGAAATGATATGGAACTTCCAGAGCTAGAGTTTTCTACTCTGCAGCATTTCTCTGATTTGCTATTTGCAATCCAATTTAACAACTAACTGCCCTTTCCCTCACTTCAGGTTCCCAAGCAGTGGAATTTCCCTCTTTCCCTGTCCTTTCCCTAGGGATTGCTACCTTAATTAAAAGTAACTTGCAGTGTCTTCCCAGTAAAGGACAGTAATAGGTCAGTAAATAAAAGTACAGAGTTATATATTAAGTATATACACAGCTTTTAAAGCTCTCCCCTCTTTAGGGGAGGCCTAAAACCGAGTCCAGATTCACAGGGATTCCGTTTCCATTACAAAATTATAAACAAGAATTTAAAAATACAGTTGGCATGGTTTCTATTTTCAAATCACTAAATTTCCAGTATGCTTCCTTCAGAACAGAGTCATAGACTAGAAACATTCTTTTGTTATTTAATTCTGTTTTTCACTCCTAACTGGGTTTTTTTGTGTCATTGCCCTCTGCAGATTGTTGTGAACAGCTTGAAAATGTGCTTTGACTTATTGCAGGGATACAGAAGATAAAACTAATTTAGCCATTAAAAAATAATTATAACAATTCACTGTTGCTTTTGATCTTAAAGATTTTAACTGACTGACTGACCCTTGAAATGTCCAGCTGAAATCAGTAAGGGAGGCAGTGAAGAAAGGAAATCTGGTGACCAAGCAAATATCTGGGCATCAACAGGCAGCTAAATCAACCAGAAATATTACTCTATTAAAGCTAACGAAGCATCTTGCTTGCACTCTTGGAGGGTCTAAAATCAGATTTTAAAGACAACTTGCAGTTCACAATCAAATGGCCCTATAGGTAACAAACCGAAAAACATCCTGAAAACCCAGCTCTGAGTATTTCTGTGTCTCATCAGATGTTCATCTGCCCAAGTATTTGCCCAAGTAAAATATGGCAACGTTCAGGCACGTAAAAATATTCCATTAGTCAGTTTCATCCAGCAGATTTCCCCTAGTTACACATATTCCTTTATAAATCATGTTGGTATCATCTTGAACAATTATTTCATCCCAACTGGCAGATACAGCAGTTAATTCAGAATATTTATGGGATGGTCAATGCTGGCTCTCAAATAATTAGGCAGCAGCAAAGTAGGGCATTTTTCTCTGAAGCCCAAGATTTTCCTGGAGACCTTCACACAAAATCCCAGGATCAAACCAATACAATTGTTCACAGGAAGAAAGTAAATGCACTTTAATTTACCATGGCGTCCATTCTGTGCAGGTGGCAGGTCCTTGAAGGGTCTAGGAGAGTCTGGCTCATACCAGCTGGGGTTTTTAGGGTCAGAGTGCCAAACCCAGTGAGAACAGGACACATCCATCCTCCTCCATTGCCAAAGTTACTCAAGGTTCAAATCTAAAGCCTCATCTTAGTTATGATCTCATGTCAGAGCTTTCCTTCATCACCAGCACAGCAGAGTCCAGTTTTCTGGGTGTTTTAAAGCAATCATTTCTTTTTTTAAATGGTGCTGCAAAGACTGCTTAGGCCTGCATGGGATGTTTTGCTGGCATGCTGCTCATAAAGTTTTACATTTGGTAAAAGTTAATAACAGCAAAGTGGATTAAAAGCAAAAGCAGCAGAAAAAATAATTCCCAAAGAGTGCTGTTTGTTTCTGTAATTCACAATTTGTTGTACAGGACATCAAGTCATTAAGTCAAACTGAATTGTGTGTGTTTATTAATCTTACACGTGTCAGATCCAACAAGGATGTCAAGTTCCGTAGTTAAATTTGTGTTATAAAGCTGGGATGTGTGATAAAACTGACACTTAAATTCCTGTCAGCACGACAGAAAATTTAAAATCTTGTCTAAATCTCATCAGCATTGTCCTTGCAGTAAATTATACTGATGAGAGAAATGCAATCATACGGTTTGACTGCCAGAAGGCTCACAGCACCTTTTTTCAATTTGTTTTTTTTAATAGCTGCATTTACTGCTAAAAATGTCAATAAATTGCCTTTTTTCTTGGGAAAAAAAACCACAGTTGGAAAGGTTAGAATTTTTTCCCTACTGTAAAATTCTTACTGGCTGTCATGAAGAAATTCTGAAGGCAGCCAACAAGAGTGTTCTAATTCTTTTGTCCCCATTTCTCAAAATATCAAAATGCTGTTACGTGCCTTGTTGTCCCAGATTGCCTGTCTGTGGATTGCAGGGCAGAACAGCTCATTTTCTGATAACCCAGAAACAAGGAGCGAAACACTCCCCTTGATTGTGATCCCCACGCTCCTGACAGCAGCTGGGCTGTGCTACAGTGACAGGGTCTGGGCTGGATGAGCTCTGGAGGAAATACGGGAAATATTTGCTGCACCTTCACTACTCACAGTGCCCCAAAAGTGCTGGGTATTGATGCCATGATGATGTTTTGCTTTTTCTTTTATACCCCTTTTGTACACTCTTTTATATAGCTTTTATGTGTTCTTAGTGCTTTAACCCACACAGTTATAATTCTTTAAGTTTGATCCCTTCCCTCAGACCCAATATCCCGTTAAGAGCCCAAACACCCTGGGAACCCCAGACCCCGAGGGCCTCTCCAGAACACATTCTGTAAACAAAGCCAGGCCCAGCCAGGGGAAGGTTCCTCACTGAGGGGTCTCGCTGGAGTCCCTCCCTGGGCAATCTTTGATAGATGTGCTAATTAGCAAGGCCTATAATTGCACACACATCACATCGTGGGGGGCCATTTCTCCGGGGGGCATTTCGGGGTGCATTTCGATGTGCATTTCGGCGCACCTGAGGGTCCTTCAATAAACACTGAGGTAAAACCCTTTTCCCCTCTTAACCGTGTTCAGCTCTCTTAATTTTAAGACCAGGAAAAGGCGTCAGTACCACCCATCAGCATTAAGGATAAAGTGAATTTGTGAGCAGTGGCACGGAAGTCTCTGGAAGGGCTGTACCAGCCTGGGTTTCCCCAGGGTTATATACAGCCCTGGCCAGGTACGAGAACTTCATTCTGTGTTAACTGTGCTCACCCCAGCCTTCACTGCAGTCACCCCTTCTGTCCTGATGCTGGGATTTTAAACCAGGTTTTGACTGTTTCAAGTGTCTTCTGCACCACAGCTCACTCCCCAACCACCTGCAGTTACTTATGTGCCATATGTATATTTTATATATATATATATATATTTAAATATTTGGATAGCCAGGCATTGGAACAGGCTGCCCAGAGAAGTGGTGGAGTCCCCACGCCTGGAGGGATTTAAAATCCATGTGGATGTGGCACTTGGGGACATGGATTAGTGGTGGGTTTGGCAGTGCTGTGGGAATGCCTGGACTTGCTGATTTTAGAGGGTTTTTCCAACCTAAATGATTCTGTGAATATATTTATAAAATATATTCTATTGTATTATGCTTTCCTGTGTATTGCACCCACTTGAAAACAAACAAGCAAAGGCTTTGTGCTGCCAGGTTGGATCCCTGGAACGCTTCACAGCCTTAAATAATTCAGGGTCTTCTGAATTACTTTCACATCTTCAGAGAGAGGGTTGGGATGTGGGTATCAGTTGCATCATTGTGCTGTGAAACGTGACCAGTGGGAAGGGTGGAGTTCTAACTCAGCCACCCCTCGTAGGGTAAGAATTGAGCAATTTGGGCAATCTGCCCCAAAATAAAAGCCTGCTTCTGTAGGCACAACTCCTCCATACAAATGAAGAACTTGAAGCTTGGTGACCCAGCACTTTGGACTTAAAGTTGAGTTTCCCCCAGGCACAAAAGCGAAGGAGGCAGGATAAAGCCTCAGGCTGTGAGGGAAAGCATAACACAGTTATTTCCTGCAGTGCCCCGAGTCAATGTGCTGCAAATGCCAACATCTGCTAAGCTGGTGACACTTGTGGAGCATGACCACACGTTATGTGCTGGAGGCTTTGAAAGGGAACAAAAATGGAAGTAGAAGTGCCTTGAAAGTGCCATCAGGACCCCTACATTGCCCACCCCTCCCAGAAGCAAAGCCATAAACAAGGATCAATAAACAGGCTTGTTTTAGAGCAGATTAAGTCACTCCAAAGCATTTTTCAACCAAATTACAAACCACGTTTTTAAAGACTTCCAAGGGCCCAGTTAATTATTCCCCATCTCCTATTGTCCCTTCTCCCATCAAGCAGCCTTTTAAGTGAGACACCCTTCCATTTGGCCACAGGGCCGTGGAAGTGGCTCTGGAGATCCCTTTCCCATCTGTCCAAATCTTTTCTATGTTCCTGGGCTGAAAGTGTCGCTTGTTCTACTCTGACTTCTCCCAGCACTCATCGGAATGCTAAACCTGCCTGCTGTGAGGAGGCCTGCTGATTGCAGCGCTCCTTATTCCAGGGACACAGATGCACTTCCCCACCTCTGTGCTGCTGTTCCCCATTGATGTGAAGGGGGCATCATCGCTCTCCTCGCTTCCTGAGTGTTGGAAAACAAACGCCACATGGCACTGGGTGGCTGAAGCACCACAACGATGGCACAAGTGCTGCAGCTCTCTTGATTCCCTGTTGTTGATGTGCCAAAGGATCAGCTTATCAGGGATGATGCAGTCAGAAGAATGGAAATCAGGCACCTCCCGTGGCTTTAAACTGAAACATGAACGTAACACACAGGAAAGCATCATTCTTAAAGTGCCTCTCTCTGGCTGGCACAGACAACAAGGAAGGGGATGCAAATGGGCTTAAAGAGCTGCATCTAAAGCCAGAGTTGCTTTGATGCGCTTGAAACAAGCCGGTATTTTAAAGATCATTCACACATGAAGTGGCAGGTGTGTGTTGCTGCTGCTTATTAGAAAAGCCCCCAGCTGCTTTCTGTGAATTCAGCTCGGGGAGCCGGCGCGTTCCAGTTCCAATCTGCATTCTGGGACAGGTAGCAGAGACCAATTAATCATGAGAACTCCCTCGGATGGCCTCTCCTTCTTTTGTCTTTGAACAGCACGAGGGAAAATAAAAATGGGTCATCAGTGCCTCAGCAAGAGGCTACAACATCCTTTCCTTGAAGAGACGTTACACTTTCAGCACAGACGTGAGGTGCAGGGAAGAGCAGCCAGCTGCTCAGTGCCAGAGCATTTCACCCGTGGGTGTGATGCCTGGGGTGGCCACCTAAAATCAGAGACTGGGCAGGAATAAGGGAATAAAGGTGGGTGTTTGTTTGTAGGGCCTTCAAAGGTGCACCCTGGGGAGCCAAAGGCAGCACCCAAGGTGGACCCCGGGTCACGAGTTCTTCACACTGTTGTAAGTTTGGTTCATTTGCATAGCAGGGTTAATTGTCCAGCTATAACCTCAGTTAATGATGTAATTACCTCAAGTTTGCCGTCCTCTTTAGAGGCCTTAGGTTACACATTTTGAGGCCTGGTGTCCTTGAAGAGCAAACCTGGAGAGGTTTGTTATGTCTAACCAGCATGAGAGAGCAGCAGCTGACAGGCCACAGGAAACTTCAGAGTTACACACGAGGCAGTGCAGGATTTGAAAAATATAAAAATTAAAACCTAAGGCATCAGGTGGACATTGTTTGTCTGCACAGGCAGCACCAAAACACTGTTTCATAGCAAGGGCATTGGAGAAAAGGGGATTTAGGCAATCCAGGTGAAGGCCAAATGTGACACAGGATGTGCTTCCAGGCTGGGAGCAACAGGTAGATGACAAAAGCCAGTTTGTGGATAAATAAATCATACAAAAAAGAGGTAGAAATGGAAGGAAGTTGTCATACGAGGCATAAAGCTTCATTATCCTTCACTTGGTTCACATGCAGAGAGTGAGGAGAGGCTGCACACAAAACCAAGGGGGAGGAGAGGCAAAGAAATGACAACTCAGGTTTCTGAGCTGGCAGAAATCAGTGAAAGCTGTGCAGCTGGAACAGCAGGAACAGATTCCTTGGGATTGACAGAACAGTGGGATGAAGCCTGTGTTACATTTATTACAGAGATCAAGAAGAATAGGGAAAAAAAAAAAAATAAACCAGACAGCTCTACAAGCATGATTTGAATAATAAAAATAGCAGGAAATAGTTGGCATGGAACACATAGCAAATGATATCTAAATTGCAGCACAGATTTACCCATGGAGAGCTGGCCTAACAAATCTCCCACTGCCTCACTGAGGAAGCAGCAATAACAGGAAAGGTTTGGCAGAGAGAAAATCTGCAGGTATAATTACATGGCCTGCAGGAAACATTTTTATTTATGTACATATTTGTATCTGTATGTATATAAAACCAGCTGGAAATGAAACGTGAACAGGGGAGCAGCCACCACAATCAAACTCCAGCCAGTGCAATAGCAAAGAACAGGAATAAATTAAAAGAGATTTTTACTTTACAGGACAGGAGTAAAGGGTCTTGAATGACAAGGCATATTCTGCAGTATTCCCAGGAAAACAGTTGGGAATGTGTGTGGGCAAGAATCCCAAGAGAGGAGATGTTTTGTGTTTCCCTCCAAACACTTAGAAGGAAAAAAATAAAATAAAATTAGGTTTTGAGCAGATGACATTTGGAGCTTGAAATTTCAAGGCTGAAAGAGTCTGTGATGAATTATCCTGACTTCGTACAGGAGGCAGTGCCAAGGAGTCTCACCCAGTAATTCCTGGCTGAGCAACCACATATCTAGAAAAAAATACTTGGTCTCAATTTAAATACTTCAACAAATTCACTGTGTCCATAGGTTAATTGTTCTGATGGTTAATTACTCTCAGCCAGTCTTAAATGTACCCTGAACTACTCTGTCTCCACTTCCCAAACTCTGGGGTGTGTTGCATTTTTTGCTTGATTTCAGAGCTCTCTGCAATCCTCTCCCTGAAGGTTCTGCAGCTTTTCTCCAAGTTCCCTTCTCTCGGAGTAGGTTGGATTGCTTTAGTTCCTCATTACTGACCATGGTTTTGAGATTCCAAATCATTCCTGGAATCTTTCTTTTTTTAATCTTTCCAACTTTCCAGTTTTCTTTTTTCTCTACATAAACCAGAAACGATTTACTAGCAAATCCCTAATCACACACCGTGATAAATCTTATTGTAAATCAACACAAATCAAAGTAATTGCATCTTAATATGGACCAGAAGCCAGGTCTGAATTCTACAATCTGACTTCTAGTAGAGTTAATCCTGATTCACGTTTTTTTCCTGATTTTTGACACTTAATCAGAAGAGAATCTGGGGCAACTACACAGTTCTGGTTAGAGCAGGGCAAAAAAAATGGACAACACGGGAGGTTCAAGAGAGGATAACTGAGATAATAATGCCTCTAAATGATAGCAAAAGAAGGTTAAACGTGCTGTGGAAAAGAGAAAATTAACAGAAGACCTCACTGAAATATCAAACACCCTTAGGGAACAGAAAGGATGAATTTTAGTAGACTGGCAATTTAATGGAGAACTATGCAAGCATGATTAATTAATTAGCATCTGTATTAGTTAATGACGACCAAAAGCTCTGTGTTAATGCTGAGCTGTAGTAGGAGGAAAAACAAAAACAGCAGAGAACTTTCTATGTTTTAATGCAGAAGTTTAACAAGTGAGATTGATTTCTGATATAATAAAAGAGCTGTTTGGAGAGATAAAAAGTTTAGTCTGACTAAACCTAGCAATTAATTAATATAACCATGACACCATTATGATTGATAAATGATGTATAATTGAGTAGACTTCAGCAGGATACCTCTGCAGGAAAGAAAGGTTGCTGTCAACCGTTTTTATTCCAATTCTACTGACCAAGACAAATCCCAGGGTTTTAAATATGATGCCACTCTAATTTCAGCTTCTGAGAATCAGTTTCCAAGTGAGTATCTTGGACAGCAAAGTCAATAGAAATCATTTAGCCACTAATTCTTTTGTGCTTGGGGGTTTTTTTGTTTGTTTTATTTTTGGGTTGTTGTTGTGGGTTTTTTTTAATCCATGAGATTTCAGCAATGAAATTAAAAAAAAAAATTAAAAAAGGAAAAATGGCTCAGTTTTTCTGGCAGCAGCCCAGGGTTCTCACAATGAACTCCTGCAGTTTTTGGTTAAGCCTCTTAAGTTTTCTGTGCCTCGGGGAATGGCAATAATCTCTCCAGCACTCAGAAGTGTCTTTGGAAGCTACTTTTGGACACTTCACTTCTTGCAGGCAGTACCATTTGAAGCAGTGCTCATTTTGAAATGCTTCCCAATTTAAATGCAACTCCCACAACAACCCTGACAGCACTTTTGCCAGGGCACAGAAGCCCAGGAGCAGCAGCACCTCGCTGCCCTGATGTTTTGCTGGGACAGAGCACAGAAAGTCACAATGAAAAGAATTGGAAGCAAATGCCAAGAGTGCATTGCTCTGATAATAAAATCATGATGAAACTGTTACTGGGACACCCATTTTTAGCTCTATTTATAACAGAATTGCCTTGCATGGATACAGCTCACTAATAAAACCAGGGAGAAAGCTTTTCTCACGGAGATTTGACAATTCCTCCCAGTAAAATCTCTCCCATCTGTGAGAAGCTTTCAGTCTGGGTTCATAAAGCACAAAATAAATCCTCACTGAATACACAATCTAGGCTGAATTTTGTTGCCTTCCTCAGGCTACCCTCTCGCTGAAGTCAAAGCTTTCTTGGAGGAGACTGTAAAGATTTAATGCAAGAGCACTTTTTTAGTGCAACAAGTAGAAATTTGGCTCATTTATTGCACCATTTTTGTGTAAGTGTGACATCCACTGGCAGGTAGTGGAGAGGAAAATTGATCCAGCAAGCAGCTCAATAAACTGCAATGTCCCAGAGCTCTGAGTTTATGTAAGCTCATATTCCAACAAATTTTACCAACATATTTGCCCAACGTGAGCCTCAGAGTGATATTTGCCTAAGAAAGAGTTTTGAGAGAGAAAAAGATGTAATTCAAAGCAAGCAATAAAGTCAGAGGTGTTTACTGCTGTTCCTTCTTTTTCTAATAAACAGAACTGAAAGCAGCACTGGTCAAAGTTACCTTGCATTTGTAAAAGAGGCAAAGCAATCACAGATGAGGAAAAAAATTAGACTGGAAGAGACCTTTGGAGTTCATGTTCCTCATGTGCCAGTGGAGTTTTCATGAGGAACTGCTCCGTAATCTTCGCAAGGACTGAGGCAAGGCTGGCTGGTTCCCTTCCCCACTTTTCCTGTCACATCAGTTAATTCATGACAATTTATTGTAAAAGGTTATAAAATCCTCAGGTGAATGATGCAAGAGTCCTGGTCCAAGACTACAGAGAGAGGTGTTACTGGATTCTGGCCGCAGATGAGAACTCCTGTTTGTCAGCACACCCCAAATTCCCTCCCCTGATGCTGAAGCTCCATGAAACAGGAGGGCAATGCAATCAAATCCTGCCAAGGGAAGGGGCAGCCAACTCCCCCCTGGTCTCCCACTTTGCTTGGCACCAGCCTTGACAGTTGCCAGGACCATCCATGAGACAATTCCACTCACGACCCCATCGGGAAGCTCATTAGCCAACATGAAACAAAAGCAGGGCTTTTGTTTGGCCAGGGCAGGCAAAAGGAATGGCAGGAGAGCTGCTGAAGGGGGAGGAAAAGCCCCTGCCTTGCTGATGGCAGCAAGCCAACAGATCAGCTTGGAAGTCTGGGAAACTGCAGCCTCCAAACCTTTAGGATCCTAAAATAGTTCTCTAAAGCAATGGTCAGCCCAAAGGGCTATCGTTTTAAGCACAGAAAAATAATCTTTTAAATCATTTAAAAATGGGCAGATGAGGGAAATTTAATCCTCCTCCAGCTGCTGGTGCAGATGAATGATGCATCCAAGTTTCTAACCTGTTTTTCAGACGTGAACCACAGGGCTAGAGGGAAGCTGGTTTGTCAAGCTGATGCACAGAGCTCTGCTGTCAGGAATGCGACTTAAATATTAACCAGAAGTCTGCAGCAGCCTTCCTACCGTGAGCACATCCAGAGCAGAGGAGAGATGGTTTATTTATCCTGCATGGAATTTGAAATAAAACTTCATCCAGATGCAATTGTGTGCGTGGTGCCATCTGGGTTTATTCCAGCAGGATTATCATTCTGGATTGTTTTATTTAAAAGTTCGATGAGGATTGTGACTTTGAGGCTGCAGCATGCAGAGACTTCAGGAGGTGACGTACTTGTGTTCCAAACTGCATTTCTTTCTGAGGGATTTTTATTTCTGCTACCCCAAGAGCTGTTTCCCAGACTTCAGAAGCAGGTCTTTCTGCTGAGTTTTATATTGTGTAAAAAACCTATAATTTTGCTATTCAGATTTTTTCCCCCTAAATTGATCCCTGCTCTTCATAAACTCCCCGTTCAGCCTCTGTACTTTCTCCCAGTTGCCAGTGATATCAGCTGTTGTCTAGGAAACCCATCTTTGTGTTCTCCCGAGCATCCTGGCCCCGATAATGAAAGAAATCCCTTTGCATCCCTGGGTCACATCATATTAATTCAGCAGCTCTGGGGGAGAGCCAAGCAGCTGATTTAGGGAGCAAGCTGCACAGCAAAATGCCCTTTACAGGACAACTGGAGGGAAGGAGCTTCCAGAAGGAAAACCTTGCTGACAGTCCCCAGCAGAGGTTGGCTGCACAGGGAATTGCACACATTCAAGCTGATCTCTCATCCTGGGCATTTCACAAAGCAGTGGAAGCCAGGACTGGTTGAAATTCTTCTCTGGTTTAATTAGAGGCACCCAAGTCCTTGAAGGACATCGTTTTCTCTGGGCCAGAGAGGAAATCAATTAAGAGCAAACCTGCTAAATTCACAGCCTGATCATGAGCAGCTCTCTAGAAAACTGCTCAATATCAGTATCAGCTTCCGTGAAACCACATGTCTCTGATGCCTTAGGTTTTAACTNCTGCAAGGACACCCAGCCCGTCCCAGGCCCAAAATGTGTAACCCAGCACCTTGAGAAGGGGGGCGAGCTGAGGGGCAGTTCCATCATTAGCTAAAGTTTAATTGGCCAATTTATGCTGATCTGCAAATGGACCAAACCTGTAACAGTGTGAAGAACTCGTGACTCGGGGTCCATCTCGGGTGCAGCCTTTGGCCTGCCCAGGGTGTGCCTCTGAAGGCCTTTCCAATAAATATCCACCTTTATTCCCTTACTCCTGTCTGGTCTCTGTTTCCAGGTTGGCCCTTTAGGCATCATCTTCATGGCTAAGAAGGGTTATTTGCCAACAGCAATTTCTTTTTTTGCTGCAGGGCTTCAACAATGCAGCAATCTAAGGTTTATACACACACACAAAGTGTACAGAAGACACAGCTGGAAGAAGCCATGAGGAATAATCTGGCTGCTCCCATCTCAAGGAATAATCAGCTTTGGTTCTGTCTCAGACTGCTCTAAAAAATGGCCTTTAGGAGAGATGCTCTGTGAGGACCAAAAGTGGAAAGACACCCACGGATTGTGTAAAAGCTAAAAGGGGAGTTCATTCTATCCCAAAAGAGAGCGGATATCTGAAAAACATGGCAACAGAGAGCAGGAATGAATGGATTTCAAATAACTCCTTTTAGCACAAGTAGATTATTTGTTGTCCGTACCTACTGACACATCTTCATGATTTTTTAATGATATACCACACTCCTGGCCCCTTGCTCCAGGGAAAGCAAGCCTGCATTAAAATGAAAATTTAAAAAAGCCCTAATGCTGGTGATTTATAGTCTCTTACTGAGCTGTGCAAATGATCCACTGTCCTCAGAATATTAAAGCTATTTGCCTTTCAAACCCAGATCCGATTTTCACAGAGGACCTCTCCCATTAATTGAAGGTTAGATCAATATCACTGTTTGTAGTGTGTTTGAAATACATGCCAGGAGACATTTCCATATTAAAATTCAACAACATATTACACCGACAAACTCCTTCTTGCTTGAGGCCAACCTCAAACAGGAGATATTTTACCCTGTTAATCTCATTCTCCTCCACAGCAGCTTCTCACGTCGCTGGGCTCAGCTTCTGCCTTTGCAAATTTAATTCACCTCAAATCTTGCAACTTTGGTTGCTTGTCGTCACCACGTTACAGTTCTGGTCTTCTTTGTGTCAGGACTGATGTTTTCTGGAATGTCCTGTTAAACCAGCACAAAGGGGTGTGGAATTTGGGGGGTTCTCACTGCTCTGTGCTTGGCACCACTGGGCAGTGTGATGGAGACTCAGCCCTACTCTCACACTCCAGACAAGGCTCAGCACCTCTCCCCTGAGTTTCTGGCTGTAGATTTGCAGAGAAATCAAGAGCTTTACCTAAAGCCAATGCAGGCAAACCAGAATTTTAGCAATTCAGAGTTACAGCAAGTGCTAATCAATTAACTGGGACCCAAATCTTGCTCTCACCTTGCCCTTCACTGCAGTCAGCCACATGTCTCAGCCAGCAGTGAGGGAAGACAGCCTGGATGACCTCAGGGGCCTTTTCTATCTCTGTTAAGAAGGGAAGTGCACTGGGAGTGGAATCAGAAATGTGAATGCTGGCCACTATAACCTTTTAATTGTGTCAAGTGTATTTTCCACTCCTCTTGTTGGATGGGAATGCACAATTGGGAGGCCCAGGTAATGAGAACTGCAGGCTTTGCTTTACATGAAATGCTCATCAGGATCATCTATTATTAACCTCTGCAGCAAAAGATCACCAGGTCCTTTTCCTCTTTCATTAAAAGTTTGCCAGACAGAAAAAGGGGTCAGTTTATCCCAAGCATGGTGTCCTCAGTGACCTCGAGAAGTTTTCTACCAAGGTGATTTGCTTTCACCACTATATATTTATCTCTCTTCCCTCCCTATTCTGCACACATGAGGTAAAGCAGATGTCATTTCTTCTTTGAAGCCCATAACCCCCAATTAACGTGATGAACAACCATTTTAATGAATGGTTAATGACTAGTTTCAAGATTTTCCATTTCCATCTTGTGTCTCCAAAACACTGCTGGCTTTTTGTAAAACACATTTTCTTGTATTTAGAGATTCTTAAAATGTCAGCAAAGCCCTAATACAGAGTTCACTAACTCCAAGAAAGTTTCACCACCAATAGAACATATAACTTGGAAGCAAAAATGCAGGGAACCCCCCTTCAAAAGAAACCTTCAAAATGTTCTTTGTATTTTGTGAATGACCATCAAGATCTGTGACATAACTGATGACAAGTGTCTCCCTCAGATCTCGTATCACTTACCAGGAACACAGCCCTGATGGGAAATGCAGAATTGAACTGCAGAGTTAGAAGGGGCTCAAGGCTCAGCAATCACTTCCAAGACTCCCATTTAAAATCTGAGTGTCAAATATTCAGTGGATTTAATAAACTGCATCCACAGAAGCCATTGCAGCTGGGCTGGTTTATATGTAAGGTAACCCTCATGTGGATGAATGTACACTTTACTCCTAAGAAAAGAAGGTGTTTCCCCTTGGAACAAAATGTCTGAGGGGGAATGCCTGCTTCTTCTAGTATTGGATAGATTTTTCTTCCATTTAGATGGAATAACATTTAAATGATGATGACAATTTTTCTTTGGTAAAGCAATTCTGAGAATTAATGAAAGCTCATTACCAAATTAAAAAGAAGCAACAGTGGAAGTAAAAAAAAAAGTTTGTATTAAACAAAAATTAAAAATTGAAAACCTAAAGAACATCCTTCACCATTAATACTGAAACAAGGGCAAGTAAATTCTTAGCAAATTGAATGGAATTTTGCTTTGATCCTACAGGGCACTGCAAATGCAACTTGGTTGCGGAGATCTGAGTGCCAGGGTTCGTGCTCTTCACCATCACAGCTACAAGAAGTCAACATTGAAACATAACTTACGTTGCTCAGGCAGGTGATAGGGCCAGTGAATAGTGCTATTCCTACATGTAAGGTGATTCATTTCCAACCTGAGCAGTCACACAAACTGAAACCAGAATAATAAAGTCAAATTCACTCAGAGGCTGAGGAATTTATGATTTCCATTTGCTTGACAAGACATGGATGCTGGGAATTGGAACTGACTGCTGTTCTAAAGTGGGAATGAGGGTAAGATCAACTCCTCTCACTTTTAGGTAGCTAGAGCAGAACTCTGAAAAATCCTTTTTTGACAGGTTTTCCAGCTTTTACCATTAAGAGACCATTTGAAAAAAAAATCCCCTTAAGATGGAACTGGCAGCAGTAAAGTTTTTCAAAACTACCTTAATCTTCATTGTACTTGGAGGCAAAGCTGTCCTCTCCCTCTGCATACGACCCCAAACCCCAGGATACACGGTGGTTCCTCCAGAGAGAATGTTTTTCCCACAGAGATCCTAGTGGAAGTTAACATGTTGTAAATGGTTTCGTGGATACCTGTGGATTCCAGCCCTGAGTGAAAAGATGTCTCAACACATTATTTCTCTCTTCATCCCCTTCTTTTTCCTGCTGTGAAAATGAGAGGAAGGCTCACTAGGCCTAGTGGTCTCCCGAAGAAAACTCGAGGAAAAAACCAGCTGTGTGAGGCTCGGAGAGCAAGGACAAGGACAGGGCCTTCCACTCACCTCCTTTGTAACCTCAGCACAGTCATTATACAAGCAAAATACTCCTGGGCATCAGCACCCATTGTTCCCAGTGGTGAATTCCTTCCCTTGTCCATCAGGAAGCTCCAATCCCTTTTCAAGGGAGGAGGAGGAGGAGGAGGAGGAGGAGGAGGAGGCAGCAGATGCTGTTTCATTTTCCAAATCCAATGCCACATAGCATGAAGTACACGTTTTCCACTCAAAATGAGTAAGGCATTTCTGATACCGAACCTGCACACAAAAAGTTGGATTTTAGACATAAACCAAGTATTTATGATAGTCATACTGATGCCTTAGGTTTTAACTTTTATATTTTTCAAATCCTGCACTGCCTGGTGTGTAACTCTGAAGTTTCTTGTGGCCTGTCAGCTGCTGCTCTCTCATGCTCACACAGACATAACAAAGCCTCTCCAGGTTTGCTCTCCAAGGACACCCACACTGTCCTAGGCCCAAAATGTGTAACCCAGCATCTTAGAACGGGAGTAAACTTGGGGAAATTACATCATTAACTGAAGCTTTAATTGGAGAATTAACCCTGATATGCAAATGAACCAAACTTATAAAAGTGTGAAGAACTCATGAGCTGGGGTCCGTCTTGGGTGTCGCCTCTGGACTCCCCAGGGTGTACCTGTTTAGCCCCTTCAAATAAACACCCACCTTTATTCCCTTATTCCTGTCCAGTCTCTGTTTTTTCAGTGGCCACCTCAGGCATCAATAATGCCTGTAAGGTGCTCATGTTTTTGGATGGGATTATACAGTGGCATCAGGCTACAAAGGCAGAGGGTATTTCAATTTTTTTTCGAAGTATGTGAAGACTTGAGGGTTGCTAAGGTGTAATTTATAAGAGACCTCCATGCTCATCTATTGATCCCTTACCAGCAGACATCAATATGAGACTGAAATCCAACATGCAAATGAAATATTTTGTTAGATATTGAATGGGTTGGGTTGCAGAGGCACAGAGAGATAGCACTGCCTCAACTGCCACACACATGGCTGCCACATGGAACGTCTCCAACAGGACCTGGAACAAAGAGTTGGAAAAACTTTAGGATCTACACTTAACACGATCTGAAAGGACAGCCAATTTTATTTTTTTTAAATGAATACTGACAGTTACTACTCCTGAGTCCCCTCCTGAACAGTGGTTCTTCTGTGAACAGCAGGTCATGCTGTCACATTCTTCAGGATTTCATTTGAAAGGAAAATCACCAAAGCCAGTGGATAACTTTCCATTAACCCAGGTCAGGTTTTTACTGACAATATTAATTGGAGATGACACCCTGGGATAAATTTTTTTACGCTGATGGCAGATTGCTGCACTGTTGCAGCCCTAAGATTTGTACATATACACAAACACACACACACAAAATGTACAGAAGACACAGCTGGAAGAAGCCATGAGGAATAATCTGGCTGCTCCCATCTCAAGGAATAACCAGCTTTGGTTCTGTCTCAGAAATTCCTCTGCAGGAGCACCCACAGATTCCTCCAGCAAACAGACCCAGTGATAGACTGTTAATACCATTTTCAGGGCTTTCTTCTCTGGCCAAAACCTCACTTGGTCCAGTTTAAACTCGTTCCATCTCATTCTGCCCCCACCCTCAGCAAAGACAACAGTTTATCTTCTCTCTTCATGGCAACTTTAGACCATGTTTCACGGAATCATTTAGCGTGGAAAAGCCCTCTAAGATCATTAAGCCCAGCTGTAAACCCAGCACTGCCAAGGTCATCCCTAAATCATGTCC
Source organism: Oriolus oriolus (assembly GCA_013400235.1). Taxonomy (NCBI): domain Eukaryota; kingdom Metazoa; phylum Chordata; class Aves; order Passeriformes; family Corvidae; genus Oriolus; species Oriolus oriolus. Next base: position 982,406 of record VXBT01011288.1, read on the forward strand.
CCAAGTGCCACAACCACATGGCTTTTAAATCCCTACAGCCTCTGAGGGGGTTAAACTCCAGTTTTGAATTTCAGAAGTTAATGCCTTTCCCAATACAGTCAACTTTTAATGAAAAGTAAGCTTTCAATTAAAGAACACGCAAATTACCAACAGCTCATAATTGCTGTAATGAATTTAATGCCATCAGTAATAAACAACAAGCCTTTAAACAATCTTGGAACCCAGATTTATTGTTCCAGTGTAATGACAGAGAAACAGCCCCAGACACGTCTGCTGTAGGAGCTCTACCTCCTGGTTGTTAGAAACTGGGCTGTTCTGATGGTCTGCTGGTGGTTTTTATCTCCCAGTTGTATTCTCTCCCAGCCATTCCTGCTGTCAAGCTCACAACTTAATTAATTTATTTACACTGTTGCTAAAAGGATGCATAATCTTCCCATTAAATATATGCCAAAAGCGGGCACCAAGGGAAGTGCAGAGCCACATCTCCTTTCCCCCGGGTGATTCTATACCTATATTCTGTATTTAAATCACACTTACTTCTAGCCCTGGCTAAATTCACCATGTGGCTTTTGGCCAAAAGCCCTAAGTTTTCCAAATACCGCCTGAGTAATGTATTTTTAAGATATTACTTTCAGTAAGTCACATATTAAATTATATTAAATAATAATAGATTTTAAATGCATGGAATATATTTCATATCATAAAAATAATTACTGTTAAAAACTTTATTAATATTTTTACAGCCATTTTAAAATACTCAGAAAGCATGCAAGAGCACATCTGCCAAATTCACATCTATTCACCAAATTTGACCAAAATCACTAGGCTGGGGGTTTTTCTTTTTAGCTCATTTTTTTTTCTGACCCAACACACTTATTTCTAAGCACAAAACATCAGGATAGTTTTATGGGTGTGTTTATTTGAGGAATATTATATCCTAGAAACAAATATTATTATGCTCCAAAAATGAACTTAAATGGAAAAGAGACCCTCTCTAAATTTGAAGCACCTACAATGTCAACAGCTGCCCAGAGCTGGAGTTATTCAGTAAAATCATCAGCTGCATAAAAAAATTCAATTCTATATCAAGAAAAACAAACAATCAGATGCTTCCAGAACTAGGCTTTGGCATGCCAGTCCATCCTTCATTTGAAGGTTTGGAATACAAATGCAGGGAGAAGTTGAATAAACCAGAAAGCAATTACATAAAAGTTTAAAAAAAATATGTAAATCAGATGTAAGGAGAAAGTTACTGCTATTTCAGACAGGAAAGGAATAAGGGAAGAGAAGGAAACCTCTGTGCTTACGAAATTCCCAAAGTACTGGTGGTTTGTGCAGTGAGGAACAAACCTGGACTCAAAAAGCAGGAGCCTGCCTAAACCTCTGGCAGTTTCCAGGTTTTCCCTCAAAACCAGGCACAATGAGGCCCTGCACAGCCCATTAAATTTGACCTAATGATAACCAGAATGTTAATGGATCGTGATACTCCACGAGAACCAAAACAATCCAGTGCTGATTTTATAGGTCACGAGAATTAAATGTGAGCAGCAAGCACACTAGCAAAGACAAATTAACTACTGAGGAGGAATTATCCCAAATTACCCCAGCATTTATAACAAACATTTACGTTGTCACCAGGGCCAGAAAAGGCTCGGTCCTGATGCCTTCCCTCTCATACATTGTCAGGTCAGCTCCTGGGAACAAATGACCAGGGGTGGACAATTTGAGTTATTGAGTTAGCTTTTGAGTTATTTTCCAGTTTGGATGTTGTGAATTGAAGCAGGGGAGAGCAGGGATGTTCCCTTCCATGGCCTGCCTGTGCTCCTCCTGCACTCCCAGGCCCCCCGTGCATCCCACCCCATTCCCGCTCCCTCTCACATGCCTGGCCTCAGCCTTTGGGGACTCCCCCCTTTTGTACCCTGTGGATGGCTGGGCACTGCACTGCTGGGCCTTTGTCCCATTTTTGGCACGTTACCCAGGAATTCTCTTGTTCTCTCCACATCCTGGTGCTTTCAGGAGTGGGATTTCCAAGCGCTGGGAAGAAATTTGTGGCTCGGATCAAAATCACACAAGGATCAAAATCGCCCCTTTTTTTCTCATTTGCAGGAATCACAACAGGTATCAACTCTGGTTTTTGTCTCTTCCCTACCAGTTTGGGCTAGGGAGCCACTTCCACAAGTAATTCCTGCATCCGTCTAAGTGACAAAAAGAAGGAAAGCTCAAGCTTCAAGAGCCCATTTAGTACCTGGCTGTTGTTTGAGTTACAGCACTGCCTGAGGCCTCCATCATGCTACACCCTAAAAATAATGAATCCAGCCAGCAGTTTGCACTACAGGAAAGCACAACTCACCTTTTTAACCTTCCTTAATTCCTTCTTCTAACTCAATTTTAGATGGTCTGCTCTTGCATCCAGCATTACCCAGGGAAGGAACACACACCGGTGTGTGCTGCGCACAGGACAATTGCCAGATGCGGATGAGGGAACATAAAATATGGGTCTACAATTGTAATTATTTTTTTTCCCTACAGGAAAATGTTGTTTCTTGCTGAATGCAGACAGCAGGAAAATTGTGAGGTAGGAAAACCTAATGGGATGTACTTATAGAAGTGTGCTTGCAGCAGGCAGGGAGAGAATGAAATCCGTGTACTGTGCTTCCATCTAGAGGAGCAGGTGGGCAGTTTATTTCCAGATATCAACTGAGGAACTGCCACTGCTCCTGGATCAGCTTTGGAACAGTCTGGGTCCACAGATATGGCACAGTAACTGAGTTTAGATATATGGGTTATAACTGCACCTCACCCTAGCAAGCAGAGTACAGAATAATCCCAGCCCTGCATCTCCCTTTCAGCGGCATTTTCCTCAGGAAAACAGCACCAGGAGCATTTCCCTGTGGAGCTTCCCCCCAAACAGTACAGCATTTTCCACATACAGACCCACATACTTCCCAAAGAGACCAGGACACGTGGGATATTTAAGATATTTGGCAGCTTCTCTCATGAGCACACCTTGTTGCCTGCACCTGGGACATCCTGGAATTGGCATTTCCCACAGAGCTCACTGCACAGTCCCAAGGAGGAGGTGCTGGATGGGGAATAAAGATGCCTTCTGACCACCCAGACATGAAAAGCTAACTTTTGGCAACAGAAAAAACATGTTTCAGGAAAAAAAAAAAAATTAAAATCCCCCTCTCAAAGGATCAGTACAGGGATGGGAAGCCCCAGGCTGTCCTTGCCTCTGGAATTGACAGTGAGAATGTCACATGGAATGTGAGATGTGGGCACCACCCATCCTCTTGCTCATGTAGGCCAGTACTGAGGAGGAAAAATCACCCCTCCCCTGCACCTCTCACAGGTTTTGTTCCCAATTTCAATAATTTAGTATTTCTCCTCTCTCCATTTCACCTCTGAGGAATTGCAACTTGTGGGGTTTTTTTTAACTTTAGCTCCTTTCTATCATTGTCAAATGTTTTGCCTCAGTAGGAACTTCATGACTGACAAGTGTGTGAAAAAAATAAAATAAAATAAANAATAAAATAAAATAAAATAAAATAAAATAAAATAAAATAAAATAAAATAAAATAAAATACCCACCTGTCCCATGTCATCCCAGTTAGTGATGGTTCCATGCTCAATGGGATGTTCCAGTGTCAGGATCCCTCTTTTGCTTTGTGCTTCATTGCTGTATTTTTGACCCATTCCAACTCTGCAAAGGTTATCATTCCAATATTAGTGCAGTTTGTCAGGAAAATCAGGGACAAAATATCATTTTTAAGCTAAAACTTCCTGTGAAATACTGTCCCTGCTGCTGCCCTCACAGAATGCACCCCAAAAACATGCAAGGAGCTAAAATGTGAATTTGTGGGTAACCATTTTGTGCCAATTCCTTCTATAAACCCCCCAGAAAGACAAAGGCAGCTTCAAAAACAAAGGAAGTTCTGCTTATGCCCACACAGGAGCCCAGCCAAGGTGGGCATCAGCAAACTCATGGTTCTCCACAAGGAATGGGTCCTTTGCCATTGCACAGAGGAATAAAGGAAAGGAAAGAGGTGGAAAAGATATAATCTCTCTAGATTTACTTACTTGGTTGCTCTGTCTAAGCAGTTCCATTATTTTGCCTTGAAACAGTGAGGTTCCCCTTGCTGGAAGTCAAATGGTTGTGAAAAACACGTATTTTGCAAAAATTAATTAATTAATATAAAGCAGAGACAGATTTTCTAAAAGAAAAATCACTTTTAAATACTGATTTAGTAAGTTTATCACTTTTGCATTAGGAAGCCTGTCATGATTGCCCCAAATAATGTCACCTCAAATGAGGTAAAACATCATTCATCACACAGAACTTCAGGGGAGGGTTTTGACAGCCCAGAAAAAATCAAAATCTGACTCATAATATGAATAAAATCCAGCAAGTGGGGCTTTTCTTCCCTAAAACACCTTCACATCATTAAAACGCTGCAATTTGGGGAAAGAATAAACCTAACCAGCAAAGTCAGTGCTAAAACCCTGGCCTTACCAGGCACGTGAAGTATCCACATAAATTCCCACTTGAATAGGATTTCACAAAGCAAATTAATCAGGACATTCCCAGCCTTTGGCTTCTTCCAAAGGGGAAACCTCCTGCTGCAGCCTCCAGGGTCCTGTGATACTCTGTTAATCGGCCTTGTGACCACGGGCAAGCTCAGCTACAGGACACACACTTGGCTCTCTACTGGGATTGAAGCATAAATCCCACCTCTTCCAAGGGGGAATTATCTTCTGGGAAGTTCCTTGGTTTAAAATTAACTGATTGTATGCACATACCAGCTGTATTAGTAGTTAATGGTAAATAAGCCACCAAAAACATCCATTACTTCAAAGTTTTTCCCTCGTGGAATGTTCAAATTTGCGCTTTTTTTTTTTTTTTTTAAGAGGGTGATCATCAGTCTCAAACAAAAAACTAAAAAGAACTCCCAGCAAAAGTTTCAGGGAAGCATTTGCTGTTGTTTTTTAAGTGACAGCCACTCTGTAACATGGAGAGCTCACTCCAGGACCTGTTCCCTATTTGTAAGTGGCAAATACTTCATGCAAGTGGTTATTCTGGGAAAAAGAACAAGGGGCAGCTGGCACAACTGCCCAGGAACACCTCAGCTTCAGGAGCTGGCCAACACCTCAAAGTCCTGCTCTCCCTGAAATTCATGGCAAAATTCTCACCAAGGGCAGGCCTGATTTTGGGTCCCTGGGTTATTTTTAGGACTGGAAAAGTGCCTCTTGAGGCAGTTGAGGGAAGGGTTTTATTTTTCCTTCTTTGGCAACTTCACTGAGTAAGGAAAAGTACTTCAGAAAAGGGAAAGGAATGAAAACAGCCCTTGCCCAGCAAAGTTCTTGTCCCTAACAAGGCAAAAATGGATTTTATCGGGTAAATTTGGAAAGAGCTTTAATGTAGGAATGTTTATCCCTTAGTTCTAGCAGCTGGTGGTTTTGAACATTCATTCACATTGCCATGAATTGGTATTTTCTTCCAAAACCCTCAGGAAAAGGCTTTGCACTGCAATAAACCAGTTATTTACCAGCAGTATCCCAGATTACAGCACTGCACCCAGCCTCTGGCTCCGACACCACAAACCAGAGGGAAACTCAGTTCTTAAATACACCAGGAATTACATCAGCTGAGACACTGGAATTTGAGAGTAGAGGATTTTAAACAAACTTCCTTCCTTGGTCTCAGACCAAGTGAAGCCAAGCATTTAAATCACGAACTGTCACATGAACACACTCTCAGGGCAATACTTACCCAGGAAAAGCTGCTTCATAAATGCCATGAGCTCACCTCCCAATACATTTTGATCAGCTTCTGGAATGGAGTTCACAGGATATCTACACCTCAAACCATGTGGCTTTTTTTCCCCCCCAATTTGTGCTTCTCACAGTGACAGCACAAAGGCCTGGATAAAGCAGGACAGGGTTTCTAACACCTCTGGATCCTTTCCCACTCACTAAGCCTCAGGACAGAGGGTTGTTTTCTCTCCCCCCAAGACTAAAATCCCTCCCACTGGATGAGTAAGACTGGAAGGACTGAAGGGCCACTGTTGCTTTTGGGAAACATTCTGCTCGTTATAACATAATTAGCTAAGAACAGCTCGTTATCACCCTGCTAACACCCATCTTCAGGCTGGGAAGGGAAAAGCCAGCCCGTTCAGTACTCCTGTTCCCACTGTACCTGGTGTTTGTAAGTTATCTCAGTATTTGGGTGACACCGAGGATGAGCACAGGGACTGAATCAGCCACTCAAAGGAGATGAACCATCACTGTTTAAAAAATAAATCAATTATAGGAGAATATATTGGATTTATATAAAAATCCAGACCTTCACCAGACTAAGAAATATTAAAGACCACCATAAGAAGGTGGTTGACAGTATTTACCTGCAGCAGTAACTACCTCTTAAGCAGATAAATCACTTCACTAAAAGATCTCCAAGTCAACCTTGTCTGTGCTCATCAGTAAAACCGATGGAATCCTTCCTTTTCCATATTCATTGCGTTTTCCTCTTCCCACGAGATTCTTAGTTGAGTTTATTGATTTGTACCTTGAAGCTGAAACACGTAAAATACGTCAGGTTGTGTCTTTAGAAGCTTGAATTTCACGTGTTCTGCAGCTGAGGAATGTTTTGCCTCCAAGACAGGCAGTAACTAAACCCCACCAAGAAAAGTGCAAGTAAATTTAAAAAATACCAAACCCCCACAAGTTACAGAAAAAAAAAACCAAAACAAAAAGAATATAAGAAGTTGGAGATATTTATGTCATCTCAATTGTGAATCTTCACTGAATCTTTAATCATCAGCTTACCTCATTACCACACACAGCCCTGTGCACCTTGATTTCTTTACAAACTGAATGGGAAAGAAGAACCTTCTTAATTCTTTTATTTCCAGCCAAAAAAAAAAAAGCACCCAACCAACCAAAGAAAATCAAAAATCCAGTAGTTCTTCCTTTATTGCACTCTATAAAACTTCTTGTTATAATCAAGAAGCCAATATACAGTAATAGCTTGATATTCCTTTAGAATTTATAGTTTAACTCTTAAAATAAAATTTGTATAGAAAAGATATCATTTACAACCCATTCAGTAGTAATCAACCATTATGTACCCACAAACAATATTAAATAACTTGTATGCAGCAGTTTCCTTCTAGGGCAGAGGGGAATATTTTCTCCTTAGCAAATATAATATCCCACCGTTAAAGAGCAATTCAAGTCAACTTTGGGGCAAGTGTGATATGCACAGATTTCACTGGAGAAGCTCAGGATTCCGTGGAGTGTCCCAGGGGTTTGCACATCTGTGCCCAGTGCATAGCGGAACAGCAGCATGTGAGGAGCCTCCGGGCTGGGACTGGCACTGCCCACGGGGAAAGGAGCCCCCCGGGGAATGCAGTGGGTTCAGAGCACACCAGTGAGGCACAGCAGAACAACGAGGTGTAGTGTGAGCAGGTAGGTGAGGAATAAATAGCGGGATTTGGCTCGGGCCGTCAGCAGCTTGGAGCAGTAAAGGCTTCGCCCTCGGAGCCAGCGGCGCAAGGAAAGGGCTCCTCCTTTCATCTGGGGAAGAGACAAAACTTATCAGATGAAGAATCAGGAATACAAATCAGAAACAGCTCCACTGCAGCCTGGATTTGCGAGGCACTACAAACCTTCTGCCTCTGACACAGCAACTGACCCCAAAACCCAAACACCAAAGCATAAATGATTCAAAGGCCCCAAGCCCAGCCTTAAGAAGAGGAGGAAGGAATGAATCCAAGCTGTGTGTTATGCAACTCCACACACATAAATATGCATCTTGCATTTTGGGCATGCATAAATAAATGTAGACACAGTTTATTCAATGGCCACACGTGTAGTGTAAATATGATTACACACATTTTTTAATCTGGACACACGCAGTGTGTTTGCTGGCACAGTTTACGCAGCTGCTGGTCTTGGACTCACAGCCCCAACAGAAAGAAGAAATGAAGGATGTCTTTCCACCACTTTTAAGGAGCTGATAATTCAGGGTTTTTAAAGGCTTTCATTCCCTTACCTTTCTCACAACTACGTGTTCACTGGGATTGATGATTAAGGCTTCCCTCTCCTCTTCGGCTTCCATCTGGACAGTGTAGTCACTGGGGACAGACCTGTAACTGCCTGCCTCAAATCTAGAGAGGAATTCGAGGCACAGAGACAAGCACTGTTGAATTGTCTCCTCTTTTAAGTACTGAATTGACACAAAACCCATTATTTTTGCATATCTAAATTACTGAGGGAAGGTCCCCACAAAAAGCAGACTCACTTTATGTTGCCAGGTCTTTTTCAGTCTCTATTTACAATCTACTCTCAAGGTGTTGCATTTATTCAGAATTAACCCCCACCATCACCAGCTGACTGAACAGTGATTTTCAGGTGATGGTAGTGAGGGACACTTTATTTAGGCAGGTGGATAATGGTATTTTCAATCTAGCCAGTGGCTCTGCTAAAGCTGTTATATGGGAGATTTTTTCCCTAAAAAAGAAGTAGTACTGAGTCTAACAAATGAAATTAAATAAAGAAAAAAAATCCCAAAGCCTGTAACACTTTCTTGATCCAGAGTTTAACTTAGCTTTTTAACACATGGATTTTCACTGTTTCAGGCACTGTGGGCTCACAAACAGGTTTGTTTTTTATTATTATTATCTCAAAAAAATCTAAGACCCACAGGAAAACCTCTCACTAATCTCACTAAAAATAAAAGGCAAATAAATAATCTGGGTTTTACCTGTTACTTCTCTCCTCACAGAGTCCAAGAGCCTCTTCTGCAGCTTCTCTCCTCCTCTTCTCCTCTGCCAGTGTTTCTGTGAGCTGGGAGAGAGCCTGCTGCACTGACTCATACTGCTGCTCAGTCTCTGCAAGCCTGGGACAAAATCAAATCTGAAATCAATATTTTATGGACACAAAGAATTACTTACTTGTTCTTTTTTTATTAGGAAATCTTCCTTTTTGTGACAGACTTAATTATAATGAGATGCTTCAGCTTAAATATTGAGATAAAGTCACCAATCAGTGTATTTATGTACAGAAACAAACCACAAGTATTACCAGATGATAACAATTCAAGAATATGGCTTATGATTCATGTAATCCACTGTAAATCCACTCCTTCCCCTTCTCCACACAAATGCCTCAGAGGGATAGAAAAGCATTACTTTCACACTCACAATGCAGCTGTCAGGAAACCAATATTGCTAATACATGCTCTGAGTCCTGACCTTTTCCTGAGCTCATTTTGTTCCATATTGTCTATCTCCACAATAATCCCAGATCTCTCCCGTGGCGCTCCAGGGGGAACTTCTGCTCTGGTTTCATCCTAGAAAATATTGAGGGGAAAAAAACCACCGAACAAGTGACTGTTTTTCTACTTGCCAAAAGTCTTTATTTCAATTACAGCACCACAAGACAGTGGAACAGATAATTCTCTGTGCCATTTAATGTTTTCATTTCCATCTCTAAACAATATCTGAGGGGAAAGAAATGCATCTACACATCCACACAGTAATATAGCACTGCCCACAATTCCAGAAGCAAGGCAGCTATTCATTTATTTTTACTTTACAGTTCTGGTTTGGATTTATTTCCATTTATGGAAGAGCAAGGGTTGTTTTCTCTATGTATCCATATGCTATTTTAGGGTGTTCTATTAATGATTGTTAATGAATAAACCAAGGCAGTACAGGAAAGCTTTTTAAAAATCAAGGAATAATGATGAATCCTAAAGGACTGGGTTGGAAGGGGCTTTAAAATCATGAAGTATCAACCCCAAATAATAATCTTACAGATGTGTATGAGGGGTTGGCAAAGGGTACTGAAATGCTGAACTGGTGATGTAGATCTCACTTCTGAAAATATTACTCAGGCTTTGTAAAATGATCCATGACTAATGTGAAATTATCACAAAATTTCCTGATCCACTGAGCAGTGATCATCCAGTTATCTCTGCCAGCTGCAGACCAACTCAAAAAAGACGTTTCAAAACAAAAATATACGTAAAACAGCTTCCTTAAATGCAAAGTCTAATTAAACCAATTTAATAACAATAAAGACAGTTATCTTCAGCACATCACGGGCCAGCAAAAGTACTGAATGAGTACCACAAAAAAAATACTTATTTCATTTTTAGCAAGAAAACCAGAAAAGTGGAAGCACAGAAACAAGAAACCTAAAAACATTCCCATGTATCTGTTTACCTGGACAGAGCCCTGGAAAGATGTCACTTGCACTGCCTGATATTCCCTCTCCAGCCTTAAGTAACGATTTTGCAGATCAGTGTAATGAAGCTGGTTGTCCCTCAGAGTCTGGGAAAGAGCCTTCAGCTGGGCAGACAGGACAGCATTCTCTTCTGCTGACTGCACAACCTGAGAGAAATTCACATTGAAGTCATTAAAAATTAGGGATTAGCTCTCCCAGGAAATCCCCACAGATCTGAGACCTGCTGTTTCAAAATTGCATCCACTTTTTGGCAAGGTCACAGCTGGGCTGGGATTTAGATGTTTTATGAGCAGAGGACATCGTGAGCTGAGCAGTGATTTCCCCTGTCATCAGAACACCCAAACCAGAAGCTGAAATCCTGTTCCAGCTAACACACAGACACCTGTTTCTGTCTATAATGAAAAATATTTGACTGTGAGTAGAAGTTCAATGTCTTCAGAATGCAGAGTCAAATAAACCTCTCAGTCAAACACCAAGTCAGGAAAGCCTGGAGGAAAGACAAAACTGACATTTAATTTGCAATACCCAGGCTGAGTTGTTTTAAAATACCGAAGTTTGAAAGTAAACCACCACTCAGACATGCAAGACACCACCACTTCAGCAACATTCCAGCATGATGCCAGCCCAGATTCATGTGAGCTTTTCAGGATTGGAGCTGCTGCTCCGAGTTACCTTGGAATTAATCTGCTGGAAGTGCAGGTCCTTCTGCTGCATCTCCTGGAGGCAGCGCTGCAGCTCAGTCTGCAGCTGGTTCTTCTCAGCCAGGACACGCTTCATGTCCTCTGCTCCATCTGCACTCCCAGCAAGGGAGGCAGTTTCCAAAGCCTTCAAAATATCAGCATATCCAGGGTAAATGGTACAGGAGTACTCTAAATAATCCACAACCCCGACACTAAAGATACCCTCCAGAATTCCCTTTTCACAAGATTCTTTTCTTCTCACAACTTAATACCACATTTGAAAGACACTTTAAATACAAGATTTTTTAAAAATATATAGTGTTAATACTTACATTAAAAAAGTAGCTAAAAATTGCCACAAAAAGGCAACCCAACCTAATTTTTAATGAGCAAATAATGTGAAGCACAAAAAAAGGGGAAAAATAGCAAAGTATTAATATAAAATACCTTTCAAAAATTATTCTCAAGCTACTAATGTATTGTATTCACAACTTGTAAACCTGTTTCGTAAATATGAATTTAAAGCTGAAAGAATCCATTTTGAAAAGAAAAAACCACTTGAATTTATTACCAGTTTACAGTTTTGGCCTTCTTTATCTTTTTCAGCTTGACATTTTGATATTAATCTCCAATAATGGCGGTGCCATCTCTAATGCTTTATGGAATCTATTTACCCATACAATCATGAAATAAAAGGTTTTTACCACATAAAATACTCCATTACCCACAGACATTACTGGTCAATAGCTCTTATTCATTATTGTAATCACAGAAAATGAACAGCATACAAACTTCAGCAACTAAAACGCAGATTTTAATGAAATGAAAATGAATACTGCTTCCTTCCTTTGGCACAGAAAAGGTAAATAAGAATACTACTCCAGAATAGCACTCTCCTTGAATCTTTCATGACAGTCTACAAAACAGCATTTGCCAGCCTGGGTGTCAGCTGCTGCCTTTCTAAATCCAGGATTTTGTTCCTGGCAGAAGCCAGCCCCAGCTGCTTCAGGGGAAGGACAAGAACACTTCCATTCCCCTTCTTACCCCAGTTAGGTCCTAGACTAATCTGCAGTAATTAGACATTAATTTAGGCTCTGAGGAATGAACTTTATTAGGTGTTTAAAACTTCTCTGCATCAACTATACAAACTGTGAAACCTGCTGTCTGTGTAAACCACCAAGCTCTTTTTTGATCCCCTTAAAAACCATGTCCCTGAAAATGGGTTACAGCCATAATAAATCATTTAATTTTTTTTTTCAGCTTCTCCCTTTTATATTTTGGATTTAACTAACTTAAGACAGTAACCTACAAGATTACAACATAGTGCTGGATAGTTCTCTTTTGAGAAGCACGCTGCAAATTTCAGACAATAAACTGCTACTTTGCACTTTACATTCCTGCTCCATTCCATTTCTTTACCTGGACTGGATAATTGCTGCCAGCAGGGAGTGACTTCTTCCCAATCGTGTCTTGCTGCAGCCTCTGGAGCTCCGCAATCTGCTGGTCTTTCTCAGCCACTGTGATCTGATACTGATTTCTCAGCGCCTGGGACTCGGAGAGGAGGAGGTTTTTTTCCATTCTGAGCATAAAACATCAGATGTTAAGTAATTATATATTCTATACAAATCAATGAAGAGGATAAAGCTGTACTGTCGTACCTTAATCCAGCCAGCTCGTTCTGGTACGATGTGATCTCTCTCTCGGTTTCTGCCTGGAAGGCTTTTGTCTGATGCAAAGCCTTCTCCAAATCATCAACCTTGGTCTTCAGTTTGGATATTTCAACAGCTGCAAGGCTGGCTCCTTCTTTAGCCTAGGTTTAATGAACATCATTAGTGAACTGGAATGTAAACAAGATGGGTGAAGTTCGATTAGTGCTAAAATTCTAATTACAGACTAAGGTTTTTCCCCATTTGCTTTGTTTAACAGGGTAATTACCGTAACTCCCAAAATTGCAAACACACCTTCTCTGGGCACACGGTGCTATCTCAGCACTCACACAAAGTAAAACTCCAGAACCCATCGTGACCCATCTGAGCATCCTCTGCACGAAGAATTAAATTACAGAGCCATGTGGCTGATTACAACTTACCCAAGTTTCCCCATTATTCTGAGGCACATCCAAACTACTTTTACAAGAATTTCTCTCATTGACGCTGCTGCAATCAATGGGAAATGAAGCTGTGCCCTGCTTGGCTTCAGAAGTTACCTTCTGATGGCTGAGCTCCTGCAGCAATTTGTCTCGGTCATCCTGGAGACTGGCCATAGCCTTGGCAAACGCTTCCATCTGCTGGGCATAAGTGCCACACTCGGCCGAGAGCCTGCTCACCTCCAGCTCCCGACTGACTAAAGTCCTACAGACACTTCCAACGTCCTCAGCCACCTGAGCAAGGGAAATCTGATCTGCAGCATCAAGGACAGCCCCATGCAGAAGAGAGTTTTCTTTGAGGATACTCATGAGATGGGATTTAAACCCCTCCAACTCAGCTGCAAGTTCATCCCCTTTTTTTCTTTCACTCTGGAGCTCGGAGGTGTATTTGTTCTGAAGAACTTTAAAGTCCTCTATGATCCGATCTCTGTCGTTCTGCAGAGCAGTCATTGCTTTCCCAAAGGCCTCATTTTGGGATCTCAACTCACTGTTCTGAGACTGAACTTCAAGCAGCATCTTCTCTACAGAAGCAACAGATTTATCTCCATCCTCAAGTGTCAAAAGAGTCCCACTGAATTCCTCATCTGCATTTCTGTCTCTGGATTTCTGGAGTTCCTGAACCTTTTTCTGAAGCTTTCCTCCATGCTGCCCATTTGATTCTTTCTTCTGAATACTCTCACTGCTTAGCAGCTTCTCTCCAGACTCAGAAACAAGTTTCTCTTTGTTTAGTGATGCAATTAGAGATTCTAAATCACTTACTTTAGATGCCAATTTTTTATTCTCCTGTTCCAAAGCCATGACAGCCCCCTTCTGCAGTTCACTGGAAAGCTGCATCTCTTTTATTTGTTTTTGAAGATCGTATTTTTCATGCTCAAGGCTTTTAATACAATCCAATTTCTGCTTAAGTAAGTCCTTCAGCTGATGATCTTTCAGAGATAAAACCTGGTTAAGATCCTCCCTGTATTTTATCAGCTGCGCACTCAGCATTGCATTTTCAGAATGCAGATCATCTATCCTGTTGAGGAGGACCCTTAATTCCTGTTTCAAAGCATTAGTCTCACTCGCACTGCCAACTAAAAGACTGTCCCTCTGGTTTAAGACATCCTGGTGAAGGTGTTCCAGCTCCTTGTATCTGGTGAAAAGATCATCCCGGTCGTTCTGGAGAGACGACATGGATTTTTTAAAGGCATCTATTTCACTGGCAATCGCAGCCTTATCCTGACCCGCTTTTTCTGCTTCCGCCTGGAGATTACTCAGCTCATTTTCCAGCCTCTGACGGGACTCCTCAGCTTGCTGTCTCTCCAGCTGCAAAGCCCTCACCTGAAGTTCGTATTCTTTGATCTGATTCCTATGTTGAGTCTGTACCTGAATCAGATAGTCCGAAATTTCATCCCCTTTTGAAGAAATCAGTAAGGAAATTTCTTTGTCTTTATTATTTAGCATGATCTTCATTTGCTCAGAAATGGTCATCTGCTTTTGCAATTCGGCATTCATTTTCTCCTTCTCTGCTAGAAGCTCTTGCAATTCTTGCTCCTGTCTTGTAAAATTACTTTCCAGAGCTTTTATCTCTCTTCCTGCACTTTTGCTATTCTCTATGAGATGATTAAGAGAATTATTTTCTTTCAGGAGTGCTTGCAAAGCTTCTTCTTTGGACTGAAGAACACTCTCCAGCTCTTGCTGTCTGTTAAAAAAGAAGGTATTTTCTTCTTTTATCCTGCAGAGCTCTTCATAGCGCTGCATATCAACAGATTTTTGCCTCAAATACAGCTCATCCTTTGTTTCCTCTACCACAGAATATTTGATATTCAGTTCTTGAATCTGAGTCATCTTATCTTTCAATTCATCTTGCAAGGCCACTATTCTTTTGTTACTGTCTTCCAGCTGTTTCTCCTTGGTTTGGATGGCCTCTTTGAACTGCATTTCCCACGTTTTCATCTCAGTGATGACCCTGTCCCTGTCATCCTGAAGGGAGGACATGCACTTTGTGAAGGCAGCCAATCGTGCCAGAGCTGCGTTCAGATCCGCCTGGAGCTGCTTGTTCTGAGAGTCCTTCGTGCTGACTTCCTCTTGCAAACCCCGAACCTCACTCGTCACCCGATCTTTTTCTCTCTCAAGGGCACCGTGTCTTTCCTCCAGGTTTGAAAGTTCACTTTTGTGAAGCAATTTCAGCTGCTGGAGATGAAATTCCAATTCTCTCTCATATCCTCTCTTTTGAAGCTGCAGTTCGTCTCCTTTCTTTTGAAGTTCTTTCCTCCAGTTTAGATTCTCTTCTTTAAGCCTGTCCACTTCCCTCTTTGACTGATCCAACAGGTTCAGCTGTGCAGAAAGCTTTCCCTTTAGATGAAGTATTTCATCATTTGATTTTGCCAGCTTTTCTGATACATTACTTAAGTCCTTTTCGAATTTTTCATTTTTTGACTGTGACAATTTCGCAGATCTTTCCAAATCCAGGATCAGCTCCTGGAACTTTATAGAATCCTTTTGCAACTGGTTGATCTCCTGCTGTTTCTCCTTTAAGAGTTCTTGCAATTCTTTTGTTTTGTTTTTCGTCCCATTATTATCCCTCTGAGCACTTTTCACCTTCTCCTCAAACATCTTTACAAGATGGAGCTGCTGCTCTTCCTTTTCTCTAACCACATTGCATTTTTCTGCCTTTAACTCTTCCAGCTGCTGTAACAGCAAGTTATTCTGTACTTGTGCTGATTTCATCCTATCAGTAAGATGATCAACTTTTTTAACATGATTAAGCAGTTCTGTCTCAAGAAATTCTCTCTCATTCTTTACTTTGTAAGAACTTTCTTGTACATTTTCTAATTCTTCCTGTAACAGACATTTGTCATCCTCTAAAATCTTAACTTTTTCATTTAGACTAACAATTTCTTGTGTTAGACTTTTACATTCCATGTCCAGCTTTGCCAGACAATGAGTTTTGTGGAGCAGAGATGTCTCCGTTTCTTGTGCTTTTTCTGAAATCAACTTTCTTTCTCGTTCTAGGACAAGCACAGCTTGTTCTTTTTCAGAGAGTTTATCCTTTAACACATTAATGTCCTCTAACAGTGATTCATTCTCACACAACGCATCGCTGATTTTAGATTGTGTATCATTTTGGTAGACTTCCATTTGAACCTGCAGTTCTCTCAAGGCTGCTTTGGTTACGGTGATGTTATTATGAAGGACATCATTCTCGCTCTGAATTTTCTCTAAAGCCTGCTTTAGGTTTTCAGAGGTTTGTTTCAGTTGCTCATTCTCCTCCATCAGCTGATGGTTCTGCTCAGTGAGCTCACGCAGACGATCCTGGTGTTCCTGCATCCTGGCCTCCTGCTCACGGATCTGCCTTTCTGCTTTGCTCTGTAACTCCTCAACCTCCATTTCCTTGGATTCACCGAGCTGCTTCAGCTGGTTCTTAATAACCTCATTCTCATCGAGGAGATTTTGTAAATGTTTCTGCAGAGCCTCCTTCTCAGACTGTCCTTCCCTGAGTCTTTGAACAGCCTCTTGCTTCTCTTTCCTACTGAGATCAATGACTTGCCTCATATCTGCCACTTTACTACTGATATTCTCATACGCCTGAAGAAGCGATTCGTACTCCTGCTTTAATTCGCTATGTTTAGCCTTCCATCCTGTCAATTCAACTGTCTGAGAATCTTTTAAGGTATTTAATTGGAAAGAAAAGGCCTCTTTTTCCTGAACTATGGACTCCATGGTGGATTTTAGACTTTCACACGCCGCAGTGAGGTTTTCATTTTCGGTCAGCAGCCTCGCGTTTTCCGAAGCAAGGCTCTCCTCTCCGGACAGCGGAGCCACAGCATTTGAACTCTGCTTTTCTCTGCCAAGCTCTAGCAAGTGCTCCAGCATTCCTGTCTTGTTCACCAGTTCTTCTCTTTCCAACACCAGCTGATCAATCTGTTCCTTTAGACATTTATTTTCTCTCAGGGCTTCTTTACGCGATATTAAAGCCGCCTGTAATTTCCTTTGGAGGCGCTCTCTGGATTTCTCTTCCGTTACAGCTCTTTGCTCCTGGACTTTGGAATCATTTACATTTGCAGGTTTTGCCAGTGGCTCTTCCATTGTTTGCATTTGTGTCTGAATTTCACATTCTGTTGCTTCTCTCAGTTTAGTTTTCCCAGAGTAATCAGTCTCTGATAGCTGAAAAGAGGTGATTTTTCCTTCAGAATTCCCTTGATGGGAATTACTTTCTGAACCAACCTCTCCAAATTCCTTTTCAGTCCCGTTTTCTTCCTTAAGCTCTTTGCCGGACTCCACAGGTTGACTCATCTCCGCCTTCTCACGCAGCACACGCAGCTCTGCGACGAGATTTTTGTTTTCTTCACTGAAATGTTCTACCTCCTTTTTCATGTTAATTAGATCCAAATTGGACTTTTCCAAAGAGCTGAGAAGTTCCTCTTTTTCACTCTTCATGTCTTCAAATGCTGTTTTGTAACGGTGGGCTTCTTCCTGGCCCTCCTTTATGGCTCTGTTTAATAATTCCTTTTCCAGACCAAGTTTCTCTTTTAAATCCGTAAGCGAACATCTCAGTGCTTCTATTTCCTCATTCTTTCCTGCAACCTCCTGCTTTGCTTCAATTCTTGACCTCTGCAGTTCCTCCTGGCTCATCCTGTAATCCTCTTCACTTTTTTTAATAAGTGCTTTTTTCTCATTATTGACATGTTCAAGCATTGCCTTGAGCTCTACAGTTTCAGTCTCATGTGCTTTCAGCTTTTTCTGTAGGTGCTTTACATCCTCCAACAAGCTGCCCTGACATTGCTCCTGCTGGCTCAAAGACTTTAAACTGATTGTTTCTTCTTGATCATCACCAAATTCAACCAATATTTTTCTCAACTCTTTCCTTAACATCTCTGTTTCCTCCTGAAGTTTTGCATAATCACTTCTTAGTTCTTTTAGCTCAGTGTCTCCACTTGGCACTGAACTGATCATGTTTTCTGACTCTTTCAAAGATGCAACCTGAACCTCGTTTCTTGGTTTGTCTGATTCCAACTTCCTTAGGTCAGCTTGTTCTTCTCCCAGCACTGCCGTGGATGGAGCCAGCTCCTTCCCTTCTAACTGGTTAAAGCCCAGCTCTTTACCTTTTGTTTGGAGAACTTCCCAGAGTGCTTTATGTTCTTGCCTGAGCTGCTCAAGGTCTGTTTTTTGTTCATCAAAATCTGCTGCCAGTTTCACATGCTCTTCCCTTTCTTGCTGGAATTTTTTTGTATCTTCTTTCACGACCAAAAGCTCCCTCTGTAAAGCTTCTTTTTCTTTTTGTAATTGATTCACGGCATTAACGTCATTGTTGGGATTCAGACACTCATTCCTGTCTCCAGCACTTGAACCAAGCTCTTCTAAACCGGAATTTTTCAACAACTCTTCCTTCTTTTTAAGCTCAGACTTCACCTCTTCAAGAGTCAAGAGCAACTGAGAACGCTCCTCTTGATATGCCCGTGCTTTTTCATCAAGCACAGATTGCAGATGAGCAAGCATACAGTCCTTTTCCCCTAAAGATTTTAGGTTCTGCTCACAAACATTTTGTTTTCCAGCTATGACATCATTTAGCTCTGCGATATTGTGCTGAAGTTCCTCTAAATAGAACGCCCTTGAAGATAAAGTTTCAGTCAAATCACTTATCTTGGCATCTTTTTCTACAAGCTGTTGTTTCAAAGTTCCAAGATGAGACTCAAAATCATTCTTTTGTCCTTCAATTAGTTTCAGTTTGTCTGTTAATTCATGAACTTGCTTCAACAGTTCCTCTGCTTTTTTTTGCTCTTTTTCTATTTCTTCCTGTCCACTCTTTTCTAATTTTCCAACTTTTTGCATTAGATCTCTTCTTACTATCAATGCTGCTTGGAGTTTCTTTTTCAGATTCTCTTTTTCCTTGCCCATTTTCTCAAGATTACACTTCATCTCCTCTTTTTCATTCATTAAACCTTTAAATTCGGCTTCTCTGCTGCTTAACATAACCTGGTTATGTTCCAGTTCTTTCTTACAATCCTCAAGTTCCCGCAATGCTCGGTTTAGCTCTGCCACTGAACTATTATGAACAGCTTCAAGGTCTTGCAGTTTGGCATTTAATGTATTTCTCTCTTCAGAAAAATTCAGCATTTCATTAGACAATGATTCCATGACCTGGGTAACAGAACAGTCTTTTTCTTTCAGCTGCTGGCTTAGACCAGAAATTAAATCCTTCTGCTGATTGACCTGGGAAGTTAAGTTTTTGATGAGCTGATCTTTTCCCCCCATTTCTTCAAGGAGACTTGCTACTTTTTTACCTTCAGCCTGCAGCTTTTCTTGACTAGCTCTTACCATTTCTTCTGATTCATTCACCTTGTCTTGAAGAAATTCCACCTGTTTAATTATTTCTGCCAAAGACTCCTCCCTTTCTTTCAGGAGAGACTGTTGTTTGCCTAATGTTTCCTTGAGTGAGACCATCTCTTTTGACAGACATTCAATTTCAGATGTGTATTTGCCCTTCATCTTTTCCATGTCACTCTGCAGCACCTCCTTCTGCTTCTCAAGCAACTCAATACTTCTTAATTCATCTTTCATGGTGTCTATTTCTTTCTGTTTTTCTAAAAGCACCAGTTGCAAATGTTCTCCTTCTGTTTCTTTGCTCAGAATAGCAGTTACCAGAGTGGAGAATTTTTCCAACTGAGTTTTACTATCAGTTGGCTGCAGTTCAGAATCTGAAGTCTGTGCCTTCTTTCCTTTACATAAAAGCCTACTACTAAGTAATGGAGATAAACTTTGAGTTAATTGCTCTTTTATAAGATCCAGCTCTTGCTGCAAAGACTGGATTTCACTATCTTTTGACCTCATTTCACTTTCTAAACTGCTCAATTGCTCAGTAAGATCATTATTTTGTGAATTTGCCCTATCAAGTTCTGTCACCCATTTGTTTTCTGACTCAAGAAGGCTTTGCTCTAGAGTTTGACATTTAAATTCTAATTTAGAAAGTTCTTCACCCTTCACACTAACCTGCATCTGTAACTTCTCTTTTTCAGTCTTCATCTGCAGTTTGACAGCATCTATCTGCATCCTTGAATAATTCTCACTGGTTTCTAGTTTTTCATGGACTTCCCGGAGCTCTTCCAATTTCTTTTGCAAATCAGTCTGAGATGCAGTGAGTTGTGTGTTTTCAGCCATCAGTTTACCAACGTCATCTTGCAACAGGTTTTTTTCTTTCTCTAAAGACTCCACTTGACACTGCAGACTATTTATTAAAAGCGCGTTGTCATGGCAGTCTTGAGATGATTTGGAATTTACGTTGTCCAACTCCAACTTCAAACATTCCAATTTCTCTGCCTGCTCAGCGCACGTCACACGCAGAGATTCCACAGCCAAGTCTTTCTGCTGTAGTTCTTGTTCCCGGGTATTTATTTGGTCTAGTGCTTTTTGGTGCTCATTTTTAAGAGAGTCAAGTTCAACAGTCAAAGAATCAATTTTTTTCTGATGATTATCAAGCTTCTCGTTCTTTTCCTGAAATTCCTCAGTAAGGTTTTTCATGGCTGTTCCACTTTCCTCTAATTTGGACCTGAGAACATCAATCTCACTAGAAAGAGCATTAACATTGCCCTCTGCCAACTGTACACTGGCATCTTTCTCCTTTAAGGAATTAAGCAGTCCAGCAATAACTTCTTCTTTTTGCCCAAGAGCCACGTTCAACTCGGTTCTCAGCTCACACTGTGCTTCAATTTTCTCCTGAAGAGATAAAAAGGCATTTTCTTTCTCATGGACTAGCTCTTTAGAGTTTTGTAGCTGTTGTGTTAGTTCATGGACCTGACTTTGGAGCTGAGAAATTAAATGTGCCTTCTCTTCATCTTTCCTTGCTTTCTCCTTCAGAGTTTCAAGCAGACTTTCATTTTCTGTAAGAGATGATTCCTTTTCTGATAAGGACTGGTCCATCTCAATTATTACATTCTTCTGATGCTCTATTTCTTTTTGGAAATTGTCTTTCATTTCCTCCAGCTCCACCATCTGTTTCTTTAAGACACCACACTCAGTCTCCTTCTCCTGAAGTTGCACCTTTAAACTCTCACTGAATACTGAAATACTGTTGATAGCTGACTCTTTTTCTGAAACAAGTACTTTTAACTGTTCTGCTTCAGAGGCTAAAAGCTGTAACTGTTTCTCCCGTACAACACAAGAATCCTGTACCTCAGAAAGCTGTGCTTTTAAACTGATGTATTCATCTACCTTTTGTTTTAAAGATGCATCTTTCTGTACAATTGAATCATTCAACTGAGACGACTGTTCTGTCAAGTTTTTAAGCTGACTTTGAAGGTCAGAAATAACCTCCATATTCTCAGACAGTTGAACCCTAAGAACATCAGACTCTTCAGATTTATCTTTTAATAACTTTAATTCTTGGGCTTGCCTCTTACATTCATTTTCTTTTTCCTTCATTGCATGTCTGAGCTCATTGGTTTCAATACTCAAGGCTTGTATTTGGTTTCGCAGATCTGAGATGATTTCCACGTACTGCCCTTCTCCTGCCACTTTATCTTTCATTTCCTGAATCAAAGCCTCCTTTTCAGAAAGGAGAGTTTCTTTTTCCTCAAAGGCAATTTTTAAGTTTTCTTTCTCCATCAACAGGCTGTCAATTTGGTCCTTCAAATCTAAAATATTATGACTTTGTTGGGACAGGTGTGAAGTTAAAGCAGCTACTTCCTCTGACTTTTTCATTACTGTAACATTAACTGTCTCCATGTCTGCTTTCAATTTTTCATTTTCTAGAGCTGCTGTTTGTGCTTGGTGCCTTGCTGAAGTAATTTCAGACTGGAGACATTTACATTCATGTGACTTCTCACTCAATAAGCTTGAAAAGTCCTCCTTTTCATGCCGAAGCACCTCCACTTCTTTGTTTAACAGCTGTAGCTGATTATTTAATGCTGTATTTTCTTCCATTTTTTCAAAAATTTGCCTCTGAAACTTCTCAAGTTCTGAACCCTGACTTTTCACAGCCAGGTCTCTTTCCTCTACCAACTGCGATAATTTACTTTTTTCGTCTTTAAGATTTTTTATTTCATCCTGCAACTCTACAACACAAAGCTTACTCTCTTCCATTTCCTTACATAATGAATCATTTTGAAGATTTTTCTCTTCTAGAGACCTGTTCGCAATTTCAAAATCCATGGTTATGCTCTGAATTTGTTCCTGCAGGAGTAAATTCTTTTCCTTACTATGGCTGAGCTCTTGGATTAGACCACTGCATTCAGATGATTTGTTATTTAACATTTCTGCTTTCTTTATTTCTTCATCTCTAATCTCCTTCAGCTGAATGAGCAGTGATTGCACTTGCTCATGCAACTGTTGGGTCTGTTCCTTGCTTTCAGACAACTGCTCAGCCAGCACATTACATTCCTTTGTTTTCTCCCCCAGCTGTTCTGCAACTGAACTTTCCTTTTGCTTGGCAGCTGCTGAGAGTTGTTCAATCTCTTTTGCCAGGGTGTTTTTATCACAATTTAGTACTAAAAGAGTTTTTTCGTACTCAGCAGTGCTAACAGATAACTTACTCTCTAATTCAGCCACAGCCTGAGTTTTCTTTAACAACTCACACTCTTTTACATCCAGGAGTTTGGACAAATTCTCATTTTCTCTGATTAGCTGTTCCTTCTCTTTTTCCATTGTACCTATACTTTTTTTCAGATATTCATTTGCTTTTATTTGCTCTGCCAATTTTTCTTGTTTCCCTTCAAGATCTGCCTGCAATTGGTTATTAGCTGAAGCTTTCTCCTGTGTCTCTATCTCCAGTTTTTTAATTTGTTTATGAATTTCATTTAATTGGTCATTAAGCTCTTTGCAACATGTCTCTTTGGCTTTCAGATCCCCAGTTAATTTAAGTTTAGTCTCTTCATTTTGCTTCTCCAAAGCCCCAAGTTTCTGCTCTAATGAAATAATGAGCTCTTGTTTCTCTTGCAATTCTTTTTTAGCTGTTTCCTCATGGTCAGTATGTTCTGTAAGCTTCCTGGATAACTCAGCCAACTCTTCATCTTTATTACTATTTTCCAAAACCAGCTTGTTGTATGAATCTTTAATTGATTTTAACTCATTTTCCAGTGTCTGTGCTTTGCTCTCTTTCTCTTTAAGCAAACTGTTCCATTTTTCCTTCAGAGCATTGTTTTCCTCAAGCTGAGATTTCAAATACTCCATTTCTTTCCTTTGTTTATCCTCTGTTTCTTGCAGCTTTTCAGATGATTTAGCAATTTGCTCTTTCAGCAGAGTAATTTGTGACTCACACTCCGTGAGCTTGTTATGGTACGCAACGTTGTTGGCCTTGATTTCAGACCGGAGATCCTTAATTGTCACGCTGTTCTCCGTGCTCTGCCTTATTAATTCCTCATTTTCTTTGGTTTTAGCTTCATTCTCAGCTCTAACTCTCTCCAGCTCCAGTCTCATGGTGTTACTCTGCTCAGAAAGGGCAGAGATCTTCACGCTGGCATCTCTCACATCAGCTGTCTGTACTTCCTTCAGCAACTGCATTTCCCTTTCAGCCTTTGATAAAGCCTCTTCTAAACCTCGCATCTCCTCCTCTTTGCATTGCACTTGATGCTTCAGGATCATAACCTGCTCAGAATATTCTGTCATGTTCAGAGACAGGGCAGACATCTCCCTGTCTTTTTCTGCCAGTGCTTCTTTCAGATTATCGATTTCTCTTTCACGTTTCTGCAGATCTTGAATGAGTTGAGACCTCTCCTCCAAATGGCTTGAATTCAATTTGTCAAGCTCTTCATTTGTCTGGTCCAGGTCCAGCTGCATGGACTCCACCACGCTGTCTTGTTTCAAAGTCTAAACAGCAAGAAAATAATATCACAAGAACACTCCAAACACCTGTTACAGGGAGAACAGAAGTTACACCCCACACGCTGAACAAGCATTTCAGATAATCAGCCTATACCCAGTGTAAAGTCACAAGATGTTATTCTTTAGATTCTTACAGCAAAAAGAAAGCTCAGTGTATGGAATTTAAAGCAGCTCATGCTCTTGCTTTTGCTGACATTTAAATGGGCCATGAAAAATGAACATAAAATTTATTGTCTTAGATTATTTTTATGAATTACCTTTTCTTTCAGTGTAGCAACTCTTTCTGTGAGATCACTGATGGCTGTTTTCTGCTCAACATTCTCCACTTCATACACACTGCATTTCTTTAAGGCTTCATTCAGCTTAGTATTAAAAGTAGAAGTTCATGTGATAGAAATACATAGACTTCTATTAAAATTGTGACGTTACGACTGATAATACTGACTTTAAACAACAGTGAAGTTTATACTTTGCAATTAATAAACAATAACTTATCACCCCAACAAAATGTAAATACTTTCATGCAAAGCCACGTTGGGTCTAAGAAATCCTTACACCAAACTTAATGCAAAGCAGTTAAATGAACAAAACTGTAAAGACAGAGCAAAAACTTTCAGACTGGGAAAACAGCAATATTTCTGCTGGGACACAAATAGAAAGTTATGGTTAAAGCTCATCAGTTCTAATAAGTGAAATACTAACTATAAGTTTAACTTACTTTTTGCTCAGCATGCACAAACTTTTCACCAAGCTCTTTGTTCAGAACATCCTTTTCTTGAAGCAGTTTCCTCAAAGTTTCAATTTGTTCCAGCTTTTCTGCCGTGCTCACCAGTTTTTGTTCTCTTTCTCCAAGTGAATTTTCAAGGAAACTATTTCTGTCACTTAATCTAAGAAGAAAATACATATTTAGACATTTTTGAAAACAAAGTTTGCGTTAAGTTTTCTAAACTTACTAGCCCCAAACTAAGAGAATCATTATTTTCACACTTTCCACATAAACTTCCAAGTATAAAAATAACACAGCTGCAAATAGAAACATGAGTCAAGTATTTGGTTTTTTAAGTGTTTTAAGAGATTATACTCCTCATTAGAAGTTGTAGTTTAAAGCAAAGAAAGCCAATGGTGTGTGGAGCTGTAAAGAGCCTTCGTTTTACCCTTTAAGCTGCTCATTCAAGCCAGAGATCAGAATTTGGTGCTTTTCCACGTCTCGCATTTGTTGGTTGCGCAGTTGGCTGAGTTGAGTTTGCAAACGTTCATTTTCATTCTGCAACAAAGCAATGATACTATCACACAAAGCAGAGCATTACCACACTCAGAAAAGCACGAGAGAGCTGGAGAAAAAAGGAAGCAAGCTTTGTTCACACACCCTTTTGGGGTTTTTAAACACAGTACAAATCTCCTACTCTAGTCAGATCCACTGCACCAACTCAAAAATAAAACCACAAAAAAAAGAAAAAAAAAAAGTCATACAACAGCAACCAAAAACCAAAAGCAAAACACATCCAGAATCAACAGCAAGTAGGACAAAACATGGCAAACTTGTCACCATTCATGAAAAGAAGGTGGCATTTTGGAGGAGGCAGAACACACCTGCACCGCCCTCAATAGCTGCCCTTCTTCCTCTACACCAAACGTTACCTGTATTGAAAGGCTTTGTTACAAGAGTCTCAACAATTAACGTAAGTTTGTCTCTCATCTTAAAACCAGTCATTCTTTTTTAGACTTGTGCAACTTAACAGATAAAGAACTACAAGTAATGCACCAAGAGTCTGAATACAAGATCAGTTGTGTCACTTAGTGAAAATACAACTCACAAATTATCACAGTAATTTGTCCATCAGGCAATATTAAAAATAACTCTTCCTTTGAAAAGAACTTGACTGCTCTTTGTGGGGCCTTCATTGAATGGTTTTAAAATATAAATATATGTCTAGCTAATATCTGGAATTCAGATTGCATGTGTATATTTACATAAAAAAATATTTATAATTTTTATATACACACTTTCTTTTCTACAAATGAGCATATATATATATGAGAAATATTAAATACACACATACCCAGAAAAGAAACTTGAGGGATATAAGAAGAGAGAGACTTAAGCCAGTCACAACCAAAATCTAATTCTGGACCTCCTAGCAAAGTCCTCCACAAAGAATTATGAAAATCATGTTGTCTTTTACTGTTTCTAAAACAAATAAGGCTTAATCCTAAACATAATTCTCCACGTGCTAAACAAGACCAACAGGCTTCCACCACGAAGCATAATACAGGATGTGCACACTCTCTGACAACATAACTAATGACTGTAAATTAGGCTTCCACCATTTTTTGTCAGCTGCAAATTGATGGTTTTGGCTTACTGCAGGCTACAATATAAAGAACATAAACTGAGAATGATTCTCTTGCATCATCAGGTTTACACAACTCCAAAGCTCACCTGGAGAGCCTCCATTCTACCTTGAAGCTGAAATCTGTCTTCCAAATCCTGACAACGCTCTTCCAGAAACAGTATTTGTTCCTGCAGTTGGTTTCTTTCCAATTCCAACTCTTCAACCACACTCCGTAAACCTACTCAGGTCAAAGAAGAGAAATTCTTTCAAGACAAGTCTACCAAAATTCCTGAAGTCTAGAAATGGTTGCAGCTCTTTATTCAAAGTTCTCATCAGTGCTGAGCACAATCAGATCTCGCCCATCTCCACCGGAAATACCCGAGGCACTACATCCCCAAAATTTAGATGGCAAAAGTACTCTTAGATGTTGGAAAACCAAAATAAAGTTGCAGAGCTCAAGAACTCAGAGGACCTGGCAGAAATACTCTACTATTCAGCCACCATGATTGTGGCTCAGGTCACATTAACCACAAGTTAATAAGGTACTTGCAGGATCATATCTTAAGTAATTATTAATAAACCAGTCTGGACTGACAATTTGCAAGTGAGCCTATTCCATCTTAACAATAAAATGTAGTTGCAATCTTTACCACTGATATAAAAACAGCAGCATTAACAACTAAGAACTGCATTGTTAAATTAAACAGCAATGGAATGGAATTCTGGTTTGCAACACAACCGTGAAACATTGTGGAAACACATTCAAAGGAACAAGACTCATAACTTAAAAAAACCACATGAACTTGCCACATGGGATATCTGATGGGCATATCACAGCTCATCCAATTCCAGTGCTCAGCCGTATTTATGCTGTACCTGTGAGCCAGAACTAGGCAGTTCATCCAGCACGCACATGCTTGGAAATGAAAAGGAAAGAAAACACAAGCCAAAAAAATCCAACAAAGATTAGACTACACCACAAATGGGCTGTTAGCTGAATTTGAAAACAAAAATAGACACAAAATGCAGATGCTGTGTGCATGCTTTAATCAACTGTCTAGTCGCTATCACACCTGCATTAGGTGAAGGGTACTCTGGCCACCAACCTCCCATGTTTTCTCCTTCAGCTGAGTCAGTGCTATCCAAGGTGACATTCAGTTCTTGGAAGCATTGTTTGCCATCGAAGGGGAATTCTTCCTACACACAAAACATGAGAAGGAAGTTTAATTTGAAGAAGGAAGCAAGCAGGGGTAAGATAATTCTGCCACTAAAACCACAGTTTCAATCCAAAATCCCAAAACTTAGCACGTGATTCAGGTGCCTAAATGCAAGTATGTGGGACTGCTGGGGACTAGAGTGGCCTGTCCAGCTTCCAGCTAGTACTTCCAGAAAAGCCAAGTCTGCCACAGGTTTTTTAAGGTATCTGCCAGCCTTTAAAAACACACTCAGCTATCTGAGAACCTAATGGACAACTATGTTTGGATAGCTTAATTAGTCCCCTGATTTCTGCAGTTAAGAGTTCTCTGAAGTATCACTTAACTAATTCTATTCTTCCAATGGTCTGTTAATGTGAAAATGACATCCTAATTCTTTCAAAAGTTATCGTTTTTTCATGCAAGGTACAGCACTACCTACCTAGAAGTCCACCTGAATGAAGTGGCACTAATTATTCAGTAAAGCTCCACCAGCAAATAGATTTGTAAAGATTTTATTGAAGCCAAAACTGGCCTTAACACCTGAAGCATGCACATGGCTTCAGGCACGGGAATTACTCCAGAGAGAAGCTTGTGATTTTTCAGTGGAAAGAAATGCGAGAGAGGTGTGATGCCATTGGAATTTCTCATCTTTTGGCTATGGACATGATCATTAAATTCATCATTATTTTCAGTTCCAATCTATGTTCTTAATTAAGCTCTTAATGTTTAAAAGAATAAGCACCGCATAAATAACAGTACTTCCCATATTTTTATTAACAGACAGGTAAAAATTAACTCACATCTCTTTGAACCCACCTGCAGCTTCCTGCTGGTCTGACTGCCTTTTCTTCTTGCCTGCTGCAGCCTGCCCATTCCTTGAACTGTGGCCAGTTCCTCCTCCAGCTCCTGCTGCCCTGAGACTATGGCTGGATCGGAGCAGCCAGGAAAGAACCAGTCATCCTCAATCAGTTTTGTGCCACAGGAAAGCATTTACATTTATATCAGACACTACTACATGAAAAGAGACCAGGGACAGGGTGAAGTCCCTATGAATGACTGACAGGAACAAGACTAAAGATTAAAATCCACTGCGTTCACCTTGTGATTTCCCTCCAGCATTGCTATGCAGAACATAAAAGTCTGAGTATCTCACTCAGAAGAAGGAAACTGAAGTCTAACTTCATTTCTCCATCAGCTCTAAAGGAAGATTTTGTACAGGAGAGTGGGAAGGGTGAGGTTATACCATACTGAGAAGAAAAGCCAATCAATTAAAATGCCAAATTACATCTCAATTCAATTTACCAGTTTCAAATATACCTAATTTGTAGGATGAAAACTACAGCTTTTTCAGCTGATGCCTTTTTAATCTCAACAATCACATTCATTTTTAGAAAAACTTTAATTTTAGTATGAGCTCTAAAGCCAGATCATTTGAGGAAGTCACAAGCACATGTTACACTGCAAACTGGCATCAAACCATTTTACCATAAATTAGTAACATCATTCTTTTCAAGACAAATACAGAATCACTAGTAAATACACACATTGAATAAACTGAGAATATGAAAGCTTAGGTATGCATCCTGTTCATTGTTAGAAATGATTTGTCATCTGAAGTGCATTCCCATCTGTTTTGTGATACGACAAAACACGTTCGGGGTAAAGATTAGGAAACAACACGTCCCATGCAAAGCAGACACAAAAGCACAGCCAGGGAAAGGGAGGGAAAGTAAAGGTGGCTCCATACTTTAATTGAAAGTGATATTAATTGGATAATTACACATTTGGCTTTCAGATTAACCACATGAATCCAGGGTTATCCTCACAGCACACAAAATCCAGAGAATTGATGTCGATTTGCACCAGGAACTATCTGGAGATTCAGCCCTACCGGGAATACTCTGCTTTCATCTGAGTTGCCCAAGGATTACTTATACCCCAGATTTCCTTAACTCACAATTCTGCAGCACCTGCTAGATTTAAATTCTTCCTATAATATTTCAAAATTACATGCCTAGTGTCTTGTCAGAGAAGAGTAGTGGGGAGAAAAGGTAAAGATAAAAATAATGACCCTTTTCAAGTGGGATTATGCTTCTGATTTCAATTACGCTTTGGCTTCTTGCACTGTCAATTTATCAGTGTTTTGCACACCTTTGTGTATTTTCTAGGTTCTACACATTTTTTTTTATCATTATACATACTTTTTTCAAGGCTGTAAAAATAAAGGCCAGATTTCAATCACAGGCCTTAAACCCCAGTTCACAAGAACTGCCAGTTAAGGGGTTCAGAGAATAAGATTTATTCCAGGTAAAAATTTAACCCCTTCTCTGACACCGTCACATAGGAACCCAATATATTTAGGCTCCTAAGTATCTGATAATGAAAAAAACAGTGAAATTACCATGGTCACAAGAAAAATGGAAGCATAGAAATTGGATCTTTAGTATGATTTAGCACACTCAGGCAAGTGTTAAAACACTCCCAGTTAAATTGAGCATTGCTTTAACAACAATTAGTCAGTAAATACATTTTCTGATGTTTTACAGCAGCTTAGGAAGCTTTTCATTTGCAATTATCTAACATAAAAACCTGAAAAACTTCCCAGAACACCTTTTCTCCAAATACACACTGCATACAGACTATGATGTGTCTGTATTTCCTTGTGTCACTATGCATGCTGCATATTACTTGCATATTGCTTAAAATATTGGTATTAGTAACTTTTATAATATTGGTATTATGAACTTTGCATGCATTAATATTAATGCCTGCAGAGTCCAGCAATTTATGAGATGGAATATCATTTTTTAAAAATACTACTGAATTTCAGGTAGTACTAAGAATGAATTTGATTCTCACTTAGTCACAACCACTTGTGACAAGCCAAGAAATTTGTCTCTGGATCAAGTTACAACTTAAATATGGAGTCAGCTGTTACTACAGTGAAAAATGAAGATGATTTCGTTAATATAAAAGAAGAAACAGGTATTGCAAGGCAGGAGAAACTCAAGTTAAAACCCAGCACTTGTTACAAGTATTGCTAAAAACCACAAACCATCAATAGCAGACCTTACAAGGTACTGTTGGCAATTTTCTCCACGAGAAGCAAGAGCAGGAGAAATCAGCAACAGTACATTCCAAGGGGCCATTGCTGCAGGAACCTGCATGCACAAAACTGATGGGAAACTGCTCTCCCTGGCTGCCCAAATCGCAGTGGAGGGTAGGAGTGGAGGGGGAAGGGACGCTCAGGGCTCACCAGGTGGAACGGCAGGAAAAAAAAGAAACAGAAAGGTCATGCTATTCCCAAGGGGAAAAAAACCAGCAAAATTAAACCTGGACTGAGGGAGAGGAAATTTTACAAGTGTTATTAATATTGCATGTGGCTCTGTGGCCAGCACAGATCAGCTAACAGGTAGATTTAATGAAGGGGTATTATTCCCTTTCAATCTCCAAGCATAAATCCAACAAAAAGAAGAGACGTGATCCTTAAAGCATTTCTGTGCTTACATACTGAACTTCCAAATGGATCATAGAAATGAAAAATAATTACATCGCAGATTGAAAAGAGAAGGCTCAAATTAACTAACTGGATTAATTATGATGGTAGGTCCTGTGCATTAAAATTTGCCATTATTCCCCATGCAGTTAACTAAGGGGACAAAAATTGTAATTTAGTCCAGATGGCATGGAAAGAGCAGTAAAAACTATCTGAAATTTAACCAGTCTTTTATAAGTGTTAACAGAAGCTACTTCAGTGTCTCAGCAGCTGATTAATTAATAATTTAGCAAGCTGTAAAACCTGACATTAGTTGAAATGCTATTTTCTGTAGGTAATTTGGTATTTTTTAACCACCTCCAAGCCACTGCCAGTTAACATTATGCAGCTGGCCTATACAAGTGGCATCTACTAACAGACCACTAAATATCCTAAACAGAATTAATGAGGAATTTCCTAAAGAAAAACTCCATGTCAGGTATATTTTGCTTCATTCCTCTAATCCAAACCAACACTACAGTCCCCCACACCTTCACCAGTTGCTCGGGGCAGGCAGCTTTAATATTTCAATGGGGAACTATTTATCATTGATAAAATATTGGGTTTTATCATTTTTATCATTTATCATATGCAGACAAAAAGCCTTTCAAGCAGTCTTACAGAGCAGCAGCTCAAATGGCAAACAGAACAGCACATCTACTCATAAAAATTATATAAAACAAGATGAATGTATGAAAAACAAACTTGAGGGAATAGGAAAAAGCAGAAATTGCAAATTTCAGCAATTTCATTAACTATACATATTTTATGACTACAGAAATGAATCACGGTGGTGTGCTATCAATTCGGTCTGAAGCACAGCAGACACACACAGATCTATAAAAACAAGATTGTTATATTGGAAATAAAACAATTCACCTTCTCTCTCCTCCTCAATCTGAGCCATTCTCAAGGCCATGGCAGATTTCTCTTCTCGGACTTGATCCCGGGACTCCTCTGACTCTGGGACATTTTCCTGCCATTCCAAGAGCTGACTCTGCAATTCATCCACACTACCTGATTCACTGGCCTAACAAGAGAAATTCTGCATTAAAATATATTTACCACACCCCTCTGCAAATGTAAATATATTGCAAGTTGGCAAACCATCATAACTCCCCACTCTGCATAAACAAAAATCGATGAAATTGAGAACTGTAGATTGTAGATATTGTAGATTACGTGAAAAACAAGCCCCACGACTTCATAAAATATTAAAAATATTTTGTCTGCAAAGTAACAGCCACACTTTGATGACTCATGTTTAACATAGTTAAATAAATAGCAAACTGCTTGGAAAAATGTAATTTAAAGTGTATGCACAGTAGGTAGAAATCAATCTTTTTAAGTAATTCAAAACCTGTCATCTTGTTCTCTAACTGAACAGCTACTGACATTGACAATTCCACCTATCAATAAATTAATTCTCAGCTCCAAAGTCCAGCTGACATGCTTTTCAAAGTCTAATTAGCACCATTAATCAATAAGTCATGCAAATCAATTTTCAAGCCAACCTGTGAAGCTGCTCTCTTTGTAACTTGGTCGAGATCAGCCTGCAGCTTCCTCTGCTGCTCTTCATAGAGCTCCAGCTTTTTCAGCAGTTCTTCTACAAAAACAAGAAATTTGGATCATGAGGACACAAATACTTTAATTTATTGGGTCTCTTTTACTTTTGGATCATCTGCAAAGGATTTTCTTTTACCATTTTGAGTACTGATTTCATGCAGCGACTGCAGTTTTGACTGTAGTTCTTCATTTTCCACTTCTAATTCTGACACACGATTGTTTAAGGCAGATACATCATTGTTCTTTGAGGACAACTGAAAGAAAAAACAGTTATGGGGATTTCAAACACAGCAAAGTCAATGCAACTTTTTTTTCTTATTCTTTAGTAGTATCTAGAATAGCTGTTTTTCTAATATTTAAATTGCAATACAGCATGTCAGCTCTAACAAATTTACTCCAGAATGCTGGTAACACCAATTTGTACTATTTTTTATTTAAACTACATCTTGTATCAACACTTTGAGTCCATTCCATTTTCATACATTAATTCATAAAGTAAACTATTTTAATATTCTATTTACCCCACAGTTTACTTTTTCCCAATCACATCGCCAAGCACAGTAGTTGGAGAAAGACACAGAGTATTAAACATAAAGCTACACATACGTTTTTCAGTTCATCCTCCAGCTGTTTGATTCTTGATTTAGACCAAGCCTTCATTTTCAAAAACTTGGCTTCAGATTTGCCGGCTTCTTCTGTTTTCAATTTCACTTGGACTAAGAAATAAGAAGCAGGAATTACTGAAAACCTTGGAAAGATTATTAATATAAGCCTTGTGTTTAATTTCTTTAGCAACTGCAAGTTACACACACAAGACAACAGCATTTACAGAAAAACATAAGAATTAGAAACACAGTCAGAAATTCATAGTTCACATGATTATCCTGGTGATCCTCTAACCCTCACTGTTGTAGTACTTGATCACTTTAATTAGTGTGGCAATAAGATTTCATCAGATTTCATATAGTTCCAATTGCAACAGGTATTAAATTGACTCAAAATACGTAAAAGTCTGGGGCAAAGAAACCTTTAATATTGTCAGTGACAACTTTTTAAATAGGATACCTTCCAAATCTTCCATCTTCTCTTTGGTTATAGATTCCAGATCTTTGACTTCTTTGGAGTTACTCTGTCCACCACCACTCAACTCTGCCACTTGTTTCTGAAGCTGAATCAGGGCCTGATCTTTCTCTTGCAGCTCAGTTTCATGTTTCTCTTGAATTTCATGCAGTTCAGCATTGTATTTCTCCTTAACTTTTGTCATTTCAAGGTCATGTTTCTCCATCATGTCTCTTAATTGGGCTCTCATTACATGTTTCTCAGCATCCAGTTTAGACTGGAGGTTTTCTTTTTCAGACAGAAGACGTTTCAGGTTTTCATTAATCTCCTGTTAAAAAAAAACAGCAGCACAAAAAGCATTTATAATTTTAATGCAAAGTATTTTTCCTATACCTGTATTCCTACTTATGGCATTTCTTACTTTCAGTTGCTGGTCTTTGGCATCCAGCTCTTTTTGCAAGACATCAATCACCTGTGTCCTTCCCAGCATGACTTCTTCCTTTTCATGGAGCTTCTGTTTCAAGGCCTTTAGCAGCTACCAAAAATAAGAAGTTAAATGATCAAGCAATCTATAAAAGACTTATTTTTATTCTCCCAAGCAGACATTTGAACTGTGTCACAGAGTTTAGTAATTACATGATTCCCAATTCAAGCTGCTGAGTTTCCAGAGCAACATACCTGTTCTAGGTCAGCACTTGCATCAGATTTAGCAGCTAATCTAAAAAGCTCCTGCTCATGTTTTTCTCTCTGTGCTTCCAGCTCCTTTTCCTTCTCCTGGATAATATTTTGAAACATACGTACCTAAAACCACAAAGAAAATAAATATGAAACCAGTCCATAAACTATAGTAAAACTACACTGAGCTGTCTAAATAAAGGTACAGCAAGATAACTGATTCCAGATTAAGTCTGAATTTTGCTTCCAGTAACAGTAAATACATTAATTAGTCATGTTCATTCCTAGCAAGTTTCTATCAATTAAGCCCAAATGGCAGTCTCCTCCTCAAACACCTGTATTCTACTTCCAATGTGGTTTGTAGCTCTTTACCATTTTCCTAAGAACTGGATATAACTTTTGGAATCCCGCATTTACTTACATTTTCCATATATGTGGCTTCTTTTCCTTGGAAACGCTCTCTTTCCTTGCTTTGAATATTTTTCAGACTCTCGATCTGTTCCTGGAACAAGCTGCATTTTTCTTCACTGTCTCCCACCTTCTTGGTAAGGTTCTGCACCAGAATCTCCATGCTTTGCAGTGATGACTCTTTAGCTGCCAGCTGGTTCTTTACAATGCAAACCAAAAGACAATTAGCAGAAAAATAATACAGCAATCATGAAGCCTTTCCCTGGTAAGGACAAAATAATTAAGTAAATTAATATAAAAACGAAGACAGTCAGTAAAGAATTTTTATTCACATGAATTAACTGTGTTTGAGAGGGGGACTGAATACATATCAGAATTCACTGGTTCCTTGAAAACTCCACAGAGATTTTATAACTGAGCTGCTAACATACCTTCAGTTCATCACTGGGCAGGCATATCTCATTGGCAGCACCACTGGATCCACAGGCCGCCTGCAAATCCCTGATGTAAGCATCCCTTTGAGCCAGCTTCTTCTCCTTCTCAGCCAGCATGGCATCCATGTCAGCCCCCCGGCTGCGCTGGGCCTCCAGCTCAGCGTCCTGAAGGTGAAAAGGCAGAAATGTTTGTGGTCTGTGCTTCCAACTCCAGCACAGAAGAATGGTTTGCATCATTGCCTTACCGCCTACATTAGAGTACTCCAAAAATTACAATCACATGTATAACTGGTTCTGTTTGAAGTGTTATCTTCATTTACTGAATCCTCTCTCAAACTCTGCAGCATTCCCATTCCTGCCACCTTCCCCAGGGAAGTTATGTCCACAAAACACCACACAATGAAATCAGCCCTTGCCTACACTGATTCCTGTTATGCCCTATTTTTTCAATGAGAAAAATTGAAGCAAACCAGTATTTTTGCTCAAAATGCAAGATTTAAATACAACATTGACCCACAGAGCTCATCTTTGTGTATCCTATTCCATTCATCCAGGATTCACTGCTAGTGAGCCACAATGACAGAATTCCCTCTGCCTTTGCTGAGGCTGTAACAGATCAACTCCTCAACAAAGAACTCCCAGAATAGCTGTCCAGTAGCACAGAATTAAATATATATTTAAATAAGTATATTCCAACGTAATCCTACACCACAAAGGTGAAAAGTCACATTACACAAAACATCACCTTTTTCTGTAACTCTTCATTTTTCTGTGTGATCTGAGATTCCAGCTCTTCAATTCTCCTTCTCAGCACTAATATTTTCCCTCGATTTGCTGCAGCATTTTCCTGGTCTCCATCTTTTGATGCCTGCAAAAACAGGGAGTTTTGCATTCCATGAATAGGTGACTCCTGGATTCTGAACCTCTACTTAGTCAGATAATATCGGTGAAAAAGCAGACTTTACTCATAGATTGTGTTTCAGTTCTCTTATATATTTCATTATTCCATGTAAAAGCTGGCACAGAATTTGTATTAAGCTTATAAAAGTCTTTGTATTTAAATTATTCATGATAATTACTGCTAAAAAGTGGACTGGATGTGCAGCAAGGAGATCACTTCCTCTGGCAACTGAAACTCATAATCTGGCAAATGTACTCCATATATCTCAAAGGGAAAACAAGACTATCGGGGGGTGAAAAATGGAAATTAAACCATTCCTAAGCATATTTTTAATCAGAATTTCCACAGGTGTAATTGCTGTTTTATAGAAATTATCTGAAATCAAGTGCAATTGCTAAGCACATGTTTTATCGGCCAAAAAAAGATCAGAAAAATAACTTTCACTGCACATTTTTGAGGACAACTGGGCACTGCAACAAATCATTATCATTCCCTTTCAGCGCAGCTTTTAAATACAAACTCCCCTGAAAAACTAAAGCCTCACTGAAGTTAATTTAGAAGCTATATGAAGTCCTGCTCTGAAAAAATAGAAGTCTACTTGCACAACTGTGTTACTACAAACACATCTGAGAATCTCTTGTTAACAGTCAAACACCTGTGACTTTCCAACACTTCATTTACATTTTGTTAATAAAGGACAGCTTTACATTTCCTAAGGAACAAGACAGGCTCTGTCTTCATTTCTTCTCCAAACCTTATCTGCCGGATTCACATGTGTCAAAACTTCGAGCTGCTAATAGGATGAAGGACTGAGAACATTTTTACTAAAACAATTTGAAGGGAATGTGCTATTTCTGGATTTCTATTGAAAAATAAAAGAATTAAATACAAACACAGGTGAACTGACAGCACCCACACAGTCTACCCCGATCTTAACCTGACTCAGCTCAAAATTTCAATTTCCTCTTTGAGTCCAGCATGGAAAACTGTCTCCAACACCCCAGAAATTGTATCTGCTTTAAAACGTGAGGACACCTTACCTTTTTTGGTTCTGCTTTGGCCTCTGAGCCTCCTGCCACTAGTAACTGCTTCTTAAGCTCTTCCAGCTGCGAGGTTAATGATGCAACCTTGGCTTTGTTCTGCAGCTTCAGCTTGGAAAGTTTGGCATCAGCAGATTCCTTCTCCTCCTACAAACATCAAAGTCATGACAGACTAAATTAGCTACACGGACAACTGCCTGCTTCGATTCTTCCATTAAAAAAAAAAAAAAAGAGAGAGGGAGAAATCTGAAGTGATTAACAAAAAACACCCTCCCTGAAGAGACATTACAATGTTTCATTTTCATTATTTAAATTTTCTCTATTTAAATTTTCTGCACATGGTAATTATTACTGTATAGAATGCAAAGCCTTTTGATATAAACTTCCCTATTTTTTCATAGCAATACAAATTCTAGGCTTGATTCTTTAATGAGAAGAATGAGTTATTTTTTTCATTAAAAAAATAGCAGAAGACAGACACCTTCATAATAGCATGAAAGCTTGTTTCATTTTGTTCAAACAGAACTTGATTTACAGTGAGTTTTAAAATATGCAGTATTTTAACACGTCTGTTCACATCCACAGATGAAAGGGCAGAAAGAAGTCTCTTGTAGGAAGAGATCAACCTTATGGTTTTTCAAAAAAGAATAACAAGCCCCAAAAAAGCCTTCAGGACATTTGATATAAATTCTTCTTAGTTCAGTCCTGGAACAGAACACATGCTGGGAAAAAGGAGCAATGTCCAGGCCCCAGAATAGCTCCTTGTGACCATCCTAGAGCTGCTGCAACAGACTAGAAGCTTATAAAACATTACAAAAATGACTGACAGAGGGTTTTACACAATGGTTTAGATATGAACACATATACAGTACCTTTAACTGAAGATCTTTGCTCCGGAGCTCAGCATCCTTCTCCCTGACAAGCTCCTTTAGCTGTGCCAGCAGCTGCTCGGTGCTCGTCAGCTGCTCCGTCAGATCTGTCACCGCCGCGCTTCCCCCATCCCGGGAGCCTGCAGCCTGCGGATATTCAGGGGAATATTCAGCCTGGGGATATTCAGGGGGATACTCAGCCTGGGGATATTCAGGGTGCTTTCAGAAAGCCAAATGGGGCACACAGCACTGCTCCTCAAACGCCTGCACGTGGTGTCTCAGTTTATTACACCAGTCAGCAAATGCAATACTACAACTTCCATGGATTATATATATCCACAGCAGGCTGTTTTTACCAGATCACCTCGAATTCTACACCTTATGAAGTGCTTTAGGGATACTGGCTTGAAATACAGCAAAACCATCCAAGCATTCTAGGTATGAAAACCTGAACTTCCTCATTCACTGGATCTGTGTTGTGACGGCCAGCAGTGCCACTAAATAAAATAAACACCCATAAAATATTGATATTGAAGCTACTCTACCCAAAGATACACTGGGGATGGAGCTTATGTAACTCCTACAGATGTTTCCTTAAGGCTGGATAAGCACAGTGAGGACAAGCACAGCAGCTGTGGTAGGCATGAGAGATTAAATATCAAGGAGATAAGAAACAAGGACACAACCTGACTTGCAGAGCCCTAAAACTGTCATGGTAAAACCAGCCAAACAACTGCTTTATAAAAGAGCAAACACATATGGTTAGTGTATGAAAAATGAAAGATTCTCTCTGTCAGAGATTCTTAAGAAGATATTAACAGTAATTCAGTACTTACTGCTGTTTTGGAAGGAGAATCATCTCCACTACCCCATTTCCACATAGTTCCACGATGGCTACGGAAACATAAATGAAATAATACCATGGTAAGAATCAGGGACTCAAATAACTGTAATTAACTCATACTTCTATGTATCTCATTGTGAAATGATTGAGAGTGATTTGTTCAATTCTGACAGCACCTCTGATCTCCACTACACCACCAGCTGTTGGGAAATAACACTTCTCATTATGTACAAAATATGCATAACGTGCCTTTTCTAAAAACTGCCACTCAGTAAAATGCCAATACTACCAAAAATAATCCAGAGAAGTCTTTAAAGAGTAAATGCCATGGGGTATTATTCAGTACAGCTGCCTCTCCAACATATAAATAGAAGATACAAACCACACATAGTTTGCTAATATTTAACCTGACCTTAAACACTGCCTGTCACTGCAGGAAAACAGGGATTACATCGATGCAGATTTCTAGAAAATCACACATTAACACTAAAACCACTAAATAACATCAAACTGCTTTAACTGCTGTGAGTGCTGCATATCTGAGAAGCACAACCAGCACTGCACCTGCTCAGTAATTGTCACTCTCAACTAGCAACGCCCAGAGGAAAATCATGTGTCCTTTCCATCCTGTCTTACAGACTCCTGAACCACGCACTCACACACCAGGCCTGAGTTTGGCAAGCAGTTTATAGTAAGCATTAGCACACAGCTTATCTTTGAAAGAATGTGGCCTGATAGCAGAGGCTGCTTTTAAAACTGTTCATCACTTCAGAGCTAAACCCCGGAACCACAGACTGTAACCTATGGCCCACATCACCTGCAAGGCCAGACTGGATCCTCCACAGGATCTTTCCTAACGTTAAAATCAGAAAACGAGCCACGGGCATGGGAATTACAGAACCTGGAAGTAAAACCCGCCTCGCATAACTACTCCAGAGCTGTACCATCAAACCTGTTCCCCGTGAAAAGCTCCCTTCCAGACACATGAAAGGGTTATTACCCAGGCACAAAGAGGACACAATGAGTCACTAGATGGAACACGGTGGTGCATTTGTATTTCACTTGTAAATATTTCAGCTCATTTCCAGCTCTGACTGATGGAATCATTTCGCTTGTCTCACCTGCCAGCATTCCTACCTGAATACCTCAACCACTCCTTCCTGGTGTTTTTTCATTTACATCAGTGACACCAAACACTGAGGGGTTTTCCAAATCAAGCTGGGAAACAACTCATCAGGCTTTCCCTACCCAGCAGGAAATCAACCAGTGATGGTTTTTGCTTTTTTTCTGGGGTACAGACAGCAAGTTAAAGCTGCAATCTTTAGTTAAAGCTGCAATCCCTCAGCTCTTTATCTTCCACAAATTCCATGAGACACAACAGATGCCGCTTAATTTTATAGAACAGCTTCCTCCTGATGCTCAAAGTACAGCTGAGATTCCAGCTCTTGTCACAACAGGATGTTACCAAAAAGAAAAGCCCCAGTGGCAGCTTTGCCTTCCTAACTCATCCCCTACCAGCTGCAGCCAAATCCAGCTAAAAAAAAACCTAATCATGTATTATTCATCTGGGCACTTTCCAGCCTCCTCAGTGCCCTGAGGCAGAGACCACAGGGCCCAGCTCAAGGGGCACATGACAGATTTGGGCAGCAGCTCATTCCAGCTCTCACTCCTGACTACAAGCCAGGCAGTCCCCTCCCTCCCCTCTGCCACAGGACGAGAGCAGAAAAATAAACTGTCTGAAAACCCAGCTAATATTATTTTAAACCCATTTCCCGAAACAATTCGGCGTTTCAAACACACTGACTGAAAGAAAATCACTTTCATTTCATTATTTTCTCCTTGTACCTGCACACTTTCGCTTTTACCCACCAAGATGCTGGTTCTTCTGCTGGACAGACTAAATTTGTTTTCAAACGATTTGTGCCATATATGAACCAAAAGCTCCTGGACAAAACCTTGACCAAAATGTGCACGAACATACAACACACAGCACAAACTGAAGCAGTGTTAACCAAACCACACACACTCTGTAAAAATACAATGAGACATTTATATAGCTATTACTCGGACCTGTTATAAGTACGACCTCTTAGTCACACTGACCACATTTAAATATCAGTATGAATTATTACTTATTTTCCTTAACAGCTATATCTATAACATACAAGGAAAGCATTATTTTGTAAGAGTGACCCAGCGGCGAAACAGCAGATCAGAGCAGTGCAGGTGCATGTGGGGCGTAGAGAACTCCAATGAGTCATTTCCACCCTTTCCCTCACTTCCAAGCCCTCCCGCCCCGCTCCATCGGCGCCTGGCAATGGG
>VXBT01011288.1:1023527-1050496 GCA_013400235.1 Oriolus oriolus
CGCCGCCGCCTCTGCGGCCCCGCAGCCTCGGCCGCGCCCGCCGCGAGCGGCTCCGCCCCCGCCGCAGCGCCCCCTGGCGGCGCGGAGGACCGAGCGCCGCCCACACGGGGCTCTGGCCCGGAGGCCTGTGGATTTCCCGGTATTCCTAAACTTTTTTCCCGTTTTCCTGTGAGGGAGCAGGGACCTACCTACAAGCCAGACGAATGTCTCCCTACACATTACCACGTATTTATGAACTGCTCACCTGTGCCAGTGCCTCACTACCACCCTTGCAGGAGAGAATTTCTTCCTAATACCTACTCCAAATTCAGCCTCCTTCAGGTTAAAGCAAAGCCCTTTGTTCCAGGTTAGACTTTCCTTTAGTTTGTTATAGTTACACATGAGCAATGCCAAAGTCTCCAGTAAAATTCCATCACCTCAGTACATTGCAGTGTATAACGTAATTGAGAAATATTTATAAATGAAGTTAAAACA
The DNA here is from genome assembly GCA_013400235.1 of Oriolus oriolus. Lineage (NCBI taxonomy): Eukaryota > Metazoa > Chordata > Aves > Passeriformes > Corvidae > Oriolus > Oriolus oriolus. The sequence goes on from VXBT01011288.1 coordinate 1,024,002, forward strand.
CTTTCATACTAGAAAAACTGGCTGTTGTATTATTAGGAAAGGAAATTTTCATAACAAGAGTTATACTGACCTCACTTTCAGGGAGAGGAGTGGGTTGAAAATCCTTTTTCTAAGCAGAAAAAAAGAAAACCACCTCTAGCTTGCTATAGGGTAAAGCATACAAGTACAAAAGGAAGCTGTGCCTTGTATCTGACAGCAGCAGCTTTTTTGTTTTGCCTTCCGTAATCTTCTAGATAGTCATTTTATCTGTGTGCAAATTGCAGTTTTCTAGAGATACCTGGCACTGGATTCTGTGCTACAGCCCCTCCATTCCCCAGAGAAGCATCACTTCATCCCACAGAACAGAGAATTTACCTTGATTCACAGGAGCCTACAGCATTACCATGACTGGGAGCAGGAAGGAAGAAACCCATCAGGCTTTAAAGGTCATTAGATTTCAAGATGTGGCTGTCATTTTAATCACTTTAATCTTTTCCTGGTGCAACACTCTCATCGTTGTACATTTCGAGCTAAGCGATGACGCTGAGCTGTGCGTGTTCTCACCCAAGCCCTGACCACTCAGTGACATAACAGCTAATGATGATGGATGCCTGAAGTTCCCCAGAAGACTTCAGCATCTCTGAAAATAGGAGTCTGAGCGTGGAATGAACTCCAGCACTGTGGGCTTGAATGAGGCGCAGAGAGCTCCTTGGAGAATCCTCCAGAGAATAAAGGTTTTTGTGGTTTGCAGCAGTCTCCAGAACGAATTCCATGGTGAATCTGACCACAACATCCATCCTCTCAACCAGTAACCTTTGTGATTTTATCCCCATCCTGCAGTGTCTCCGTGGCTTTTCTCCAAACCTGCCCCACCGCAGCATCTCTGAATGCCTGTGAGAGAGGAGAACATGGGAGTGCACGGGCTTCAGTCTCGTCCTTTTCCACCAAAACGGTGTAAGGGGCTGGTGTAAATTGTATCCAGCATCAAACCAACCCTGTGCAATGAGGAATGGTCAAGCTGGCATTCCTGAGCAGCGACAAGAATAACTCAGCTGGACTCAGGTGGTCCTGGGGTATGGATTCAGAAGCATCTAAAACAATTCCAGACTCCTTATCCCTTAAATAGAACCAACGCTGGATCACATGCAGAGATTTCGTTATTCGGGAGAGGAACTTTGCTCCAAACATTTTTTTTTTAAAATTCATTCCACTTAGGAGGAAGAAACAAAAAGCATTTTTAATTTGCTCTTTCCCAGGCTCCAGGAGAGTTTTCCCTATGATATAAGTTGTCACACCCATAAAAATAACACCATCAGCAGGTCTTCATTTTATCCCAATGTATAAATAATTCTTGGAAAGACGGGAGTGGAGACGACAGCGTGCTTCTTTTGGGGATCTCACAGCCAATCAGTCACTCCCTTCTCCCTCTCTAAAACGCAGAACGGTGTTAGCACTGTCCCGTTGGTGCAATATTCACCTTGTGTGGAGTCAGAAAGTGCTGTGTGCTCACTTCTGCCTCAGTAAACGTGGGGATCTCACAGACAACGCTTTCCTGGATGTTTAGGCATAGCCAAACTCCCCTGCTGTGATGCCAGCTTAGTACTGACTGTATTTACCAGTGAGATCCAAGCCCTTGGGGACACACACAGATTCAGGCACATTAAACTCTCTTCCAGCTGCAGGAACACTGCTGTTTTCAAATGCATTTAATATTTATATAACAGCAGTATCCAGATGCCCCGGTTAGTGCAACAGCGAGTTACTTAATGTGCAGCTCTCTGCTGGGACAATTCTATTATCTTAGCAACTCCTTTCTACAAAATAAAGCTGCTCACTGGTCAGCCTCCTCATTCCTCTCACACCAAAAAGCAGTGGGAGGAAATTGCTTGCCCTGCCTGTCTGCTTTTCCCCGTGCATCTGCTTCTTTTCACAAATTCCTGCATCCCGAAATAACATGGAGACATCCCACCTCATCTTTGATGAGGGATGGTAAAACTAGAGAAGGATTTCGCACAGGATAAAGCCAAATTCCTCTCAGCCAGGTATATCAGCCCCACATTCCTACCAGAACCAGGAGGCTTCCAAGGTCTCTCCATGCCCAAGGTGAAGTCAAAGGACACCTGGTCACCACCGTGAGGACTTGGAGGAGGAATTGATGGTAAAAACGGATCACAAGAATGAATTTCTGCTGTTGCTGCAGCTTCCATTTGTTACCTTGTCCTTCTTGTTCCCATATAACTTGTGTCCCACCCCCAAAAAAGTGACTGCTGGTTATGAGAGCAACTGAGAAGTAGATGTAGGGAAGAATATTCTTGGATGATCAGATGACCATTAGTACATAAGTGATGTGTATTGGGCATAAAAAGCACACTCAAAGGATGAGGTTTTAGTCATGCCACTAATTAAGAACTGAGCAAACCACTCAGATAATTACAAAATAAAACCAAAACAACCCCGGCAACAGTGACAACTTACCCAGCACTCACTGCAGAGGGCAACAGACACCTTTGCACGGTGACACGGCCGCTCACCCTGAGCTTAGCTTGCATTATCCTGGGTCTTACAGGACACAGCTAAACCACACAAAGTATCTGGCTGACATTCCCTCTGAGGGTGGCCCAAAGTTAGGAGTCCCTGGGTTACAGGCTCCACTTTGTGACACCCACCCCAAAGGCTGGGAATGACCCCAGGCACCAGCACAGGCTGTATGCTGAGCAGGGGGAAAACAGCTTTGCAGAGGACTTGGTGGTCCTGGTGGACTGGAGTTGAACAAATTTTAATGTATTAATATTTGAGCCAAGGTTTTAATGGCAATCTTGGTTTTACTGGTCCTCTTTGGCCAGCAAATCTGGGCATAACACAGCAGCAGCAGGGGGAGGAGTGCCAAAAGTCAAGGAGCAGGCACTGTTCAACAATCTGCAGGAGAGAGCTCAGCAGTCAGCACAGCCAGACTCAGAAAATGCAAACCTCACAGGAACTAAGCCATGTTCTGGTTGCTCTTTACAAAAGGAAAGTAACACATTCAACACACAAGGACTTGTTGTTTAGGCTGCTTCTAGAAGAGAAACAAAAAAGTATGATAAATTATACAAAGTGTTCAAGGCTATCAAAAAAGAAATAGTAAAAATGATTGCTTGAACATTATAGACACAGAAAATACAGAGCTCCTTTTGGCAATTACCAAAAAAGGAGAATATTTTATATATGCAGGCCATACAGCAATAAAACAAGTTTAAAAGTGCCACCATGAAAAAAGAGACATTGACAATATAATAGAGAAAAAATGCTGCCTTCAGGATGATTTAAGCATAAGGAATCTATCATCTTGTCCAACAAAAGGATACCTCTCTGCTACAAACCTTCCCCCAATTTATATTGAGTCAGTGCTTTAATACTTTTTCACCTGAAACGAGCCTGAGTTTGACAAATGGTGCTGCAGCAGTGGAAAAAGTCATTGTGCACAAATTACTGTCTTCCAGCATCTGTTTTTAATCAGGTGGGAAATAAAAATATGAAAGGAGAGAAGTTTACTTGGAACTTGCTGAGTCTCTGGATGGGAAGCACGGATGCACCTCCCATGGAAACAACTGGCGTTCCATCCAGCTGCAAATACCAATAAATCACCACACGCTCCACGTTCTTCTTTTTCAACATTTTTATTAATCAAAGACAGGACAACTTCCGTATTTTGAGTGATGGGAGAGATCCCAGGACACTTTCATAGCTGCAATAAGCTCAACCAAGAGGTACACTGCGGAACACAGCGGGGATTTGGAACAACACCCTTGTTGTGACTGGTGAACTGGTGTCACTGGTGTCACTGGTGTCACTGGTGTCACTGGTGTCAAGAGCACAAGCAAGGGACCTCGGCAAGAGGATATCCCACTGGCAATGGACACAACTCTGGCAGGGATATGCCAGCAGCTCCAGAAGAGAAAAAGGAGGATTTGGCATCCCACCTGACTGAGAGGGTCCCCAGGTACCAGAGAGCAGAGCAATGTAAGTATTTCACTCCAGACCTCTTGCACCTATAGACTGAGCAGGTTTTATTCATGCTATATAAATATATACACGTATAGTGCATTGGCATTTATGGAAAGAAAGTTCTGCAAGATTTTAATACTCTTAGGTGGAAGCTTGAGGGGTTAAGTTTACACGTCGCTGTTTGCAACAAAACCCAAAAGCTAACTAGGTTGGGGAAGTAACCTACATGTGCCATTTCAACTCCTTAGCATTTTATAATCGATTTTCAGTATACCAATAAATACTCAGTGCAAAGCACATGCTCACTTAAAATCCTAGGCATGGATAATGTATGAGGAAAATAAAAAAAGAAGCTATCACATGTTGTCTACATGCTCACAGAAATATATATATATATATATATATTAAAAAAAAGAAAAAGAAGGCAAAGTGTTTCTCACTTATAGCAGTATTTTGGTTTTGGTTTAAGAAATGTAGATGTTTTCTCCCAGAATAACAGCACTTGACAAGGTTGTATCATTGGCTTGTTAAAAAAAAAAGGTACAGTGATGGGAACAAAGTGTTTACATGACTTGAAACTGAATATTTCCATATTCATCACAAAGACTGCAGCAAAGTACACTTATGATCCAACACGTCTTGTGTTGAGGGCAAATCCACTGCTTGGTCTCTGGCAAGGAGGATCCAAAGCAAAACAAATCGAAACCCACAGAAATGCCAACCAAAAATAATGACAGTTTATGGGACGGTAAAAAATGACAGTTTCCAGCAGAAAAGCTGTGGTGTTCCTTCTCCTTCTCATCACCCAGTGGAGTTTGCCCAGGTTCTGCACAAGGTAACATGATTTCACAAGAGCTTGTCTTCCCCATGAACATGGGGACAGATCAAAACACCCAATTATTGGTAACAACACACATCTCCTTCCCATGAATGGAGACAGTGATTTAACAGACTTAAACAAAAAAGGACGGAAACAGCTTAAAATTACAAGGGAATGTTTCTGCCTATGGACAGGAGCTGAAAATATGCAATATAGAAAAGAGTTAATGGTTTTGTGGAATTTCATCTTGAAAGGACACCTTACAAATCAGGATTATTACAGGAGCATCCATAACATGGCCATTACAGAGGCAACACTGAAGGCTGCTTTGTTAACCCCAGTAATTGCACCCTCATTGCACAGGTCGTGTTGGCAGCAAAAGAATTCAAAATTATCCAACTGGAAGAAATCAGCAATTTCATTCACACTGCACTGGGATGCCTTCCAGCAGGAGAAAGTTCTCAATTTACCTATGGAACAAAAAAATTAAACAGATTAAGAGGGTATTGACAGTACCGCCATTTTTGGTACGGAGAGAGAAGCACTGCTTAGACTGCCACTGTTAGAAGAATAAAACAGTGAGGAGAAGGCAAAGCTCAATCTGTGACAGGGCCCATGGTGTAAACACAGAAATTGGATGGAGGCCTTGTGGTCTGGGTTGCCATGGCATCGGGGGGCAGTGGAGGGGGGCAGAAGCTGCGTGCTCTGGTTCTTCGACCCCACATCCAGAAATGCGTGGCACAAACCCAGCACAAACCTCCTACCAAGAAATATTCTGTACAAACAGTGGAAGGTCTGACCAGGGTCCCACCCACAGCACTCTGCACAGCAGTGGCTAATAAGGTATAAAATGTACCCCCAACTTCCTATCACACTGGCAATGAGAATGGGACATGAACTTTCAGGGACAGATCACTGGGCTTGGCCTCTCACCCTCCCCAGAAGGGACACTTTTTTTTTTGACACTTTTGTGCCCCCAGCATCAGCCCTATCGTTCTGGTTTTGCCACAGCCATGTACTTGCTTTTTCAAGTGCAAGTGTTTAGAAGTTTCCAAATTTGCTTTCACTAGGAATTCAGGAGTGTGTACCCAGTTCTGTCCAAATGACCCACCGGGAGATACGGGGTAGAGCTTGAGCGATACCTGGCATCGCCAGCCAGCTCAGCCTGCACTCACAGACTCATTTAGGCTGAACAAGACCTCCGAGATCATCAAGTCCAATCTTTAACCCAGCACTGCCAAGCCCTCCACTAACCCATGTCCCCCAGTGCCACATCCACATGGTTTTTAAATCCCTCCAGGGATGGGGACTCCAGCACTGCCCTGAGCAGCCTGGGCCAGCACTTGACATGGCTTTCAGTGAAGAATGTGCAGAAGACAGAGCCTGAGGAGTAGATAAGGGTGGAAAAACACTGGCACAGTTTGTCCAGAAGGGTGCTGGATGCCCCATCCCTGGAAACATTCAAGGCCAGACTCTGAGCAACGTGATCTAGTTAAAGATGTCCTTCCTAAACCACAGATCACTTCACCCTCAGGGAAAGAGAATTTATTTCAATAGTGTCAATTCATAAATGACCGAGCCCTTCACCTGCAGGTTTATTTTGTGGGCTACACATCCTTTATCTGTTTCTCTGTTACAACAGAGATTATAACATCTGTTACAAAACAGTAACAAATTGTATTTTAAAGTCAGTGCTGTCTTTATTTTTTTCCAGCTCCTTTGGGTAGGTTTTTGTTTGTTTGTGTACTTTTTCAAATCTGGATATACAGGTATCTCTGTATATGCTTGTACAACTACAACTCACCCACCTAAATCATTCCATTATTGCTTGGATATAAGCATGACCTTCAAAAGTATTTGCAAGCTCCCTTTGAGCGAGGCTGAGAAATGCATGCTAGGGCCAGATCAGAGGTGTCCAGGCGATGAAAGCTGATCCAAGCGGGTTTATTTTAGGTCTGTGGGACACTGTACGTACCAAATTTAATCTGCAAGCAAGTGTCTTCAGTCGTTAAGCAGGTGCTGTTGGTCCTGCACACGGAAGGGCTGTTGTCACAGTGGTAACATCTTAAGGTATAACCTAAGACAACAAGGGTTTATCTTTACTGAATAATAAACTACTGAGGCAGCAGCAGCAGCATTCAAAAGGAAAAGGAAAAAACAAAAAATGAAGAATCACTCTCTGCATCTAACTGTCACAAAACATAGGCCTGGTTATTAAGCTCAAGACTTCAGCTAAAATTGTTGAACTCAAGACTTCGGTTAAAACTGACAAGCTTGTGTCAGTGTATCAGTCGAGGCTGGCAATTTTGAAAGGCACATCTTGAAGCATGTATTTATGTCAGTTTTAAAAACACTTATCATTATCCGCCTGCAGAACAAGATATTAAATGTTTGCTCCTTTTATGTGCTCTTGAAGACTGCCTGTTCCAGGCAATGACAGACACTTGCAGCTGAGTTTTATTCTATCCTTTTTTTAAATTCCATCTCCTTTCCCTCTCATACTACTGGTTTCCAGTTCACCCAAGAGGAATCCCACTTTCTAGCAGCAAAACACCGTTTTTTTGCTGTGTTAAGCAGCACCACATCCTGCCCCCCATTCTCTCTCTTGACCCAAGACAATCAGAACAGAAACTGAGCCCTGCTTCGATGGTTACTGACATTGCCCACAGTGGTAATAAATAATCCAGGCCTTTCTTGCTGTTTTTCCTCCCTCTGGCATTTTTCTCCATGATTTTCTCAGTCCCTGTCATAACATTAAACAACAAAGTCCCTCTCTTCTACTCACCAGAGCCACAAAAAGCAATCAGAACAATGCAGGCGGTCAGCAGGATGCAGTTCATCTTGGTCATGCTTCTTCCCTAATTTGAGGGCATCAAGAGAGATTACAAGTTTATTCTATTTAAAAGCAAAGCACCCAATGATGAACCGAGGTTTCGAGACCTGCTTCAGCATAAAACTGAAAGCACTGGCCAGGAAAAACAGGGAAACACAAGAGAGAAAAATCACTGTATTTTCCAAGGGAGGATTTTTATTCTGAGAACAGGATTTTTATTCTCAGAACTGGTATTTGAGCCCTGACAGGCTCAGATGGGTCTCCTCTCTGATTACACCATTCAACAGGCCTCCCAATTTCTCACAGCTACAAATGCACCTAACAAAAAGAAAGGTCTCAAAGCACTTTTTCTCTTTCAGCAATTCCCCAGTAACCCTGGAGCCAGACTGCTCTCCTTTCTCCTCTCTCATGGGGTCGCAAGAGGTTTGGCTGCTCTACAGGAGCTTTTGCCTCTCCTCTCCCAAAATTTCTCCCTCTCACTGAGAGGCTGACACAGGCAATAACTCACCAAGTGCCTGCAGCAGTGGCTCAGGTCTCCATGGCTGCTGCAACCCGTAGGCAGTGGTGAGATGGGAAGGTCAGGAATTTTTTTTTAACATAAGCAGCTCCAAAGCAGGAGCTCTCAGACAGATTTCTGCACACTGAACCACAGTCACAGCTCCTACTACAAAACCTCTGCTATTGCACAGTAGGATATTCCAAGGAGGCATCAAGCAGGCACAGCGGGGAGAGAGGGACCACACCTGTGCTAGGAGGGTATGATTTATGTTTGTCTTTAAAGCCCAAGTGGCACTGAAAGTTCCAAAATATTAAAGGTATTCAGATAACGAGATTTTAATCTGATAAAACTGTTGTGAAACACTCACTGCTCTTAATTCTGCCTGCGGCTGTAAAATTTTGGCATGGCAGTCCTTAACCATGTTAGGATGGAGCTTTTCCCTCCCAGGACATAGACTGAGGACTTGAAAAGATGGGTTCACTGCAAAAAAATATTTAAATGCTTCTCAACCTTAAGTCTAGTTAATCCTTCTACTGACAAAAAACCCCAAACCTCATCCAACAAAAAAGCCAAACCTATCCAACAGAACCTAAAGAAATCCCATCCAACGATGATAAAAGCCAACCCACTCTCTTTTTTCTCCTCTCTGTATGACTTACTGTTGAGCAGAGGGAAACTATAAAAAACAAAACCATAATGTGCAAGCTGAGCTGATTTTCTGGGGTAAACAACTTTGCAGGAATCTTTCCAAGGCCAGAGGCTCGTCCCACAGTGACGTGGATCTGCAGGAGCGCTATTAAGTCTGGTGGTTACAGCAAGAGCCCTTCTGGACAGCAAACAGAACCACCCCAGGAATCTCTCCATCTTCCAGGAGTCCTCAGTCACCCATGTGTCAGCAGACAAAAACAGCTTTGCCTTTTAGCAACACCAAGTCATGACCAGCATAAATGTCAGGCAGATGAATAAAAATCATCAGAGCCAGCCAAACAGTAGTAATTCAATGCATCTATTTTTGTGAAAAAGAGTAATTGCTTCTGTGTGAGACATAAGGAAATTCTGACTTTTGGAAAACATTTAATACATCTATAAACAGCAATTCACAACACGGCTTAAAAGAAATGAAAGCAGAAAACATCTCCTGAACTGAATTTTCTAAGTAAGTCTTTAAAGTCAGACATCCGATCCATCTCAATGACAAGGAAACAGCAACTGCAACAGCACGGAAGGCTCGGTGCCCGGTTGTGAAACAGAATTTCTCTGCAGTCCCACCTGGGAGAAGGCAGGGGGACAGGACCTGCTCCTGCTGTCATCGTAAATGACAGCACGGGGGGAAAGGACAGGGGGAAGGGGCCCACGAGCCGCCTCCGTGCGGGGAGCGGGTCACTGCTCCCGTGGCCGGACACGGCGGGGCGGGTGCCGGTGCCTCCTGGCCCCGCTGCACCGCCGTGTGCGGCCGCTCCGTCCCTCGGCCCCGCGCCCGGCCCGCGCGGCGCAGCACAGCGCACTGCGGTGCGGCCGCCGTGACTCAGGCCACGGCCACAGCACACCTGCCCCGGGCCAAGCACGCAGTTCCACCCAAAGCCTCCCCCCGGCTCCTCGCAGCTCCCGGGAAAAGCCGCCTTTCTCCCCGCTTTCTGCCTCCTTCTTTCTCCCCCACGCCGGGGACCCGCGCGCTGCCCCCGCGGCCACCGCTTGGCCTCGCCGGGCTCCCGGCGCTGCCGCCGCTGCTCCGGGCTTATCCCGCTCACCTTCCCAGGGCAAATCCTGGCGTGTGCGGGGAGCAGGGATGCGGTGCTGTCTTTGGCGGTGCTGCCTCTCGCGGCGGTGCCGCCTCCGGGGCGGGGCGGCGGCGGGGAGCCGCTGATGGGAGAAGCGCTCCCTGCGCCCACAGGCCGGGGAGGCTTTCAGGGACGCGTGTGCCACCCTCCCTCCCGCGTCATGCGGCCATCGCCACTTGGGTTCAGTCCCGGGATGGCTGCGGGTGGAAGGGAACTTCAAGACCATCTCGTTCCTGCCATGGGCAGGGACCCCTTCCACTAAACCAGGTGGCTCCAAGCTCCATCCAGCCTGGCCTTGAGCACTTCCAGGGATGGGGCAGCCACAGCTTCTCTGAGAAACCTGTGTCAGGGCCTCATCCTGCTCTGATTAAATAATTTCTTCCCAATATTCCATCTAAACCCACCCCCTATCACTTTAAATCCATTCCCTTGTCCTTGTCCAAGGTCCCTCTCCAGCTGTCTTGGAGGCCCTTTAGGTACTGGAAGGGGCTCTAAGGTCTCTCCAGAGAGCAATGTCTCATTGTATGAATTAATAGATTAAGGAAAACAGTGAAGAGCTTTAGAACACACAAAGGAACAACCAGGAATGGCAAGTGGCAGTTTCCTGCAGAGGCACGTGAATATAGATTTAAACATTCACAACCCAGGAAAACATTGAACAGCAACAGAAATGAGGACCCCAAAATATTTTACTAATACTTAGATCCATGCTATCTAGAAAAAAAAAAAGTTCAGTGCTGACATGAGGACAATATGAAATACATGTAAAACTACCAGTTGTATTTAAAAATGATTCTTAGATTTATTTTTGTTACCACACCAAAACTGCCAATTTATTTACTAAACCTAAAGCAAACCCTAAATCACCCAGAACTTACATCAGATTCTCTTGGTGTGTTATCAGTCAGCTCAGCATACAATCTTCTGTCTAAAAGATTTTACCTCTGTTTAAGCCATAAATAAAAGCAAAGGGATGTATGAGTAAGATGCTTGTGGATTACTGGATGCAGCTTATTAAATGAGAATCCCCTCAATTTATATGATAGAAAAAACCCTGCATTAATTCACTTAGATGAGGGACTGGGAACAAGGAACATCAGCCACAGCTGAACCTGTTTTCCTTTCCCAAAATCTGGCAAGTCCCTCCAACAGAGCACACATTTATCTGTATCATCACAGATAAATGGTATTTCAAACTTGACCTGAATTTTCCACCTTAAATACTCCGCATAAATTTTGACAAATTAAACAGTGATAGGAAAAAATAAAACCAGCACCAGAATACTAGAATAACTTGCACAGCAACTTTCAGTTGGGTTTTTTATTTGACTGGCTGGCACACCACTTGTTTTTCTCTCTGTGATGCAGTCACGGCAAAGAAATCGTGGCCAAAGGTCCTCTCCATGAAACCATTCAGCCAGCAAAGTCCCACAAAAATGTTGAAGGAAGCCTACAGAGCAATTATAAAAAGACTGTCAGCATAGGGACAGAAAAAGGACGGGACCAGCTGCATGTTTGTGTTGGATGTGCCAGGGTTTCACCACAAGCTGAGCCCACAGGTGTTCAACAAGGCGGGTTTTACCTGGCCAAGTGAAGTCCTAACCAAGCATCAGAGTCAGATCTGAGTCAGGAGGAGGTGGCAGAGCTTCAGGCTGAGCCTGCAGGACGGTGGCCGAAGGGAAGGACGTTCCCATGATTCCAGTGACCACAGGAAGTGTTTGGCAACTGGATGCACTGGAGTGACACCTGCCCCACACCTGTGCCCAGCCAGAACAGTGAGGTGCTGTCTGTGGCAGCGGGACCTCAACTCAATTCTCTCCTGCTGCTCAGTGAATGTTCCCACAGTGCTGCCAAACATCACCAACTCCTTTGTTTTTCATTTCACATGGATTCCATGATTCCGCAATTCACGCCTCTGGCGTAGCCTTCTGTTTGGGAGGGGTGAGGAGAGCCACTGGCTCCAGCCCCACTTCAAATGCACATCATGAGGAGCTGCAGCGCTTCTGGCAGCTCCAGGCAACACACCCCATGCTAAAAGAGCTGCCTGAAGCAAAGAAATACCCTTTGCCCCACTACAAACACATTTGTGCTCAGAGCAGGAGCAGCAACCCCTCAATTCCCTGCCTGGTTCCCTCCTCACTCCAGACCCCTCTGCCACCAGCTGTGCCCAGAGCTGAGGCCTCAAACCCTGGCACAGCAGCGCTCAGGGGCTGAAAGCACAGCACTGTCCTTGGTCTTGGCTTCTCCCACAGTCTTGGCTTCTCTTCTTCCCAAGCAAGAATTCCGGCTCATCTGTAACAATCCAAGGGAGAACCGCTCCCTAAAAAATAAGTGAAATTGCCAAGAGCTGTCAGTATTTGTGTAGAGTCCCATGCCCTTGAGCTGATTCCACTGCACTAGAACATAGAGATCCTGGGAGGAATCCTCCCAAGAACGGCCTCCAGCCATGAGGGTAATCTGTCCTTGGAAACGCACAGCCCTGCAGTAAGTTCTAGTTCCACTAAAACCTTCTTTTACTGATCCTTGACAAAACTTTTGTGGAAATTTCTAATCTCTCACAAGGCAATACTGTGGTAAACCTCAAAATGCCAATGTTTTGGAAGCACTCCAGCAATTCTCAGTGCTGTTCTGACTCCTGTGAGGGGCAACACAAGCTGGTTTTTTTTCTGGAGATGTTTCACCTAATGACTGTTGTAGGGATCAGACTCAGTGTTTGTTTTTCTACCTTGTGCCACTGTGGAAAATGCACCAGAGAAAGCTGAGCACATGGAGGATCCAATACCTGGACTTGCAAAAAAAAAGAAAAATCTGCAATTAGTCAATAATGGAAAATTTGAGCTAGGACCACAATATACTGGTCTACCTCAAAAAACCTGAAAATTCTGGCTGTCAAAAAGAAGAACTGACTACACCAGCGCTGGTCACAAAATTATTGCTCAAGTCTTGGCAAAAACAGTCCCATGTAGCACTTGAGAACAAAAGAGGCAGTTGTTTATTAATGACAACGGAAACAAAATCAAAATGATAAAGCAAACAGATACTTCTTTAAATATAAATTTTCTAGTCATCTGCTGTTCTGCCAGCCTTCTCTTCTTTTTTTTTTTTTCGTTTCCTCTTTTATTTTGTAGTCATTTACAAAAATCCATCGAGGGCTCAGGAAAACATGATACATAACATAAATTTGTCACCTACGACAACAGCAAACACCATGTAAGGAAAAAAACCTCAAAACATATTTACAAATCCATACTCTCTAGTGACTGAGAAATTCCTTACGTTAATGAGTGGCAGATTATGCATGGACACTACATTCCCAGAGGCATTCTCCAATCAGAGTCACTTAGCATAAAATCAAGCTGACAAACAGATTGTCTCAAAATAAGGCCAGTTTCACTCCTAATTTATGCATTTTGATGACCAGAATTTTTTGCTGTTTCTATGTTAATTAAAAAAAAAATAAATAGCATAAGAGCACCTCATCTCACCCAAATGGGATATTCAGACCAAACTGCAAGTTTCATTCTTAGCAGGAGTTATCCAGAACAGAAACTCATGAGCAGGGCCAACAGGATACAGCCTTTTTTGCCATCTTGTCTACTGCTAATTTTAAATGCTTGTATAAAACCAAATCCCCACACCGTATCTGCAGTATGATCATAAATAGGCAATACTTCAAAAATGTAACATGTGATTACCTTGGACTATCAAGCTGTTTCACACTTCAGGAAAAAAGTGAACAAAGCCCAAACACTTTCCTTTTCCTCTCCCTCCCCCTGTTTTCCTCCCTCCTCCCCCCCCTTCCAAACCAGGGAAATAGAAGTTACACTGTAATGAATATTAGAACTGGCACCAACATTCATGCTAGTTGCCCTGATGTGCAACAGAGTTCATTTACAACAGTCAGAAATATTCCTATGCACTAGCCCCAAAGAGTTCAGCTTCTGCAAACTGTTTTGGAAAACATCCCGTTAGCGTGTCATGGGCAGCATCCAGAGGGTGCAGGGGAAGTCTACGTCGATCTCAGGAGTTATCAGTGCCTGTGGAATCTTGGCCTTCATCCACTGCAGACTCATTAGGATTTGTTGCCTAATACAAAACACACCCAGGTTTAATTAAAATCTTCCCTTCCAGTTAATTGTAATAAAGCACTAACAACTGCTTAGAAAAATCTAGGCTGCGTTATCACACCCATTAGCTGAAGCAGACATTGTAATCTTTGTCCTAAAGCCTAGTTTAATTTGCAGTAGAGGTCATTTTGCCAAACTACTTGACCTTTCACTCCCTAGGGATCCACTGGTTTTCAATATTCCATACCTACAATTATGTAAAGCTACAGTTCAGTACCTCAGCTGTACCCATTTTCTTGGTGGTTTAGGTTTTTGTCTTTTACTAGAGTAACTTAAAACCAAAGGATCATCACTACCTTTAAAACAGGAGTAGAGCAACAGAGAAAAGGAAAATTAATTTGTCCAGTCAGCTGAAGGGAAGGAAGTTAGACAGAAAGGCAGCTACAGCTCCCAAAACTGTGAGCAAGAGTTAAGAGATGTCATTTTCTGTTAGAAGCACGACATCTGCTGGCACCTACTGTTAGAGCCACTGGGAATGAGTGTCGGAATAAACCCGGGATAAACCTGAGATAGTGTGCAAGCAGCTGCCTGCTCCTGAGGAAAGCTCATGGCTCCTCAGTGCTTGCACAAAAACTAGGGATAAAATAAATCAAGAGCTCTTCTCTAAATGTGCCAGAGAAAAGGGAGAAATGATATAATTAACCCACAATCTCCAAACTATCACTACGCTATAATTAACAGCAAGTGAAGAATCTCGGTGATTTGCAAAGTCATTAAGTGACTTTATGAAATGCACTTTCAGCAAGAACTAATGCACATCACAGACTCTACAGATTTTACACTGCCATTAATTGGAGCACGTCTGAATAGAGCAGATACATTATTATGGCTAAAATTAATGAGTGTGGTCCCACCATGGAGGGAGCTGTGAAACCCAAGCAGCTCACCCAGTGCCACGTCTGCAGGCACAAATGAGGAGCTCTCAATCACGGGGCATGTTTTGTATGGAATAAGCAATATGAACACTCTTCAGCACTGTAATGTTTGTCATTTTTACAATTTGGGGGTTTGTTTTAGCCAACTGCATCTCTGCTTACCGTTCACGCTGTAGACACCTTGAATGTTGGACACACCATGTGAAACCTAGGGATTGTGACGTTAAAGAATCTGTCCTTGTAGTAGAGGCAGTGGAAGGTGTAGTACCCCTCCATGTATCCAGAGGTTGTGGTAAACGTGGTACAGCTGGTGTACTCATAGACTTTCCCTGGGCCAATGATTGGGAACTCCCCTGTGGGTAAAATATTACATCGCGATAGTAAGGACTGATGGAGAAATACAATTTAGCAGCTGCTAAAGGACTTGCACTCCACAGACTCAGGCAAATCAATTTGTATTCCAGTGGATGTATAAACTGATTCTCAGCAATTATTGATATTATAAAAAACTGGAGAGGGGTTAAGTAGTAGGATGTTCAGATACGCCTTACAAAACAACTTGAAAGCCAAAACAGATGGACACATCTCTTTTTCTCTGATTTCGATACAAACCACACAACCTGACAAACAGAATTTTAATAACAAGTACATTAAATACTCTCTCCAGTAATTTTTCACTTACCAACTACTCCAGGACCCTGTACTTCGTCCACATCACCTTTGGCATTTGTTATTCTCCAGTATCGACTCTCCAGCTGACAGGTCTTCTCAGGAAGAGCATCTTTGGACATTTCAATTCTAGAAGCCAGAGAACACACTTAATACACTCCTTTCCAGAAATGCTTTGGTGCCCTTGCAATCTTCCCAAGTAGACTGGGAGAAGAAAACACCCACTAAGGTAACCTCAGCAGCAGGATCCATCTCCATGCTTTACTGTCTGTTCTTTATCGTTTTCTAAATCACAAGAGCTGCTTTTAACTTCTTTCCCCCACCCATCACTGTATTTTAGCAATTACCAGCTTGACTGGTACTTCATGTACCCGACCAGGTAATGATTAGGATTATTTTATTAAAAAGTACAGCATGTTGTGCACATCCTGTTCATTCCAGAACACTTCTGAATGCTGTGCATAAATTTGCTTTGAACATTGCATAGGTCTATCCTGCATTCTAAGAATTAATTCAGTTATTTTTACCTGATCCTGTAAGTGAAGAAATAATGTGGTGGATGTACAGAACTGAGTTCAGGTAGAAAAGAGGTGGACACAGACACAGTAATATCTTCTGTGGTAGCAACACTTTTTTTATCATGCACATACCTACAGAGAAGAGAGCATTAATTCTGCATACAGCTTTGCACATTCAATACACAAAACTAAACACATAAAGTAGTTAATTATTAATAATAACTAATATTAATAAACACACTGTTTAAATAAGGCTGTGTCACTATGCTATTTTAAAAAAAAACAACCTAGAAACTCTAGCAGCAAATTTATTTACAGATCCAAGAACTTGGTTCTACAGCATCCCAGTTTGACAGAATTAAGGTTCTTGATTGTATTTAGAAGAAATTGCAAGTGCATGAAGATTCAAACACCAGAACAAGTGCTGCTTATTTACATATTCAAGAGACCAATTAGTTGAAACATTCGGGTTTTTTAATAATTTTGAACAGTCCTGCAGCAAAAACACTCTCATGGCACAAAGAATAAATATCATGTTTGCTAAACTTCAGATCACTTATAACAGAATTTCGGTCCCATTAATGCAAAGTTACAATCTCTGAAGCTTCTGGTTAAAAAAACAAAGTTGCTTTAAGCATTCTGGTTTACAAGTTTATTTTCAGTAGTTTCATGGGCTTTCTCCTCTCTCCACCACCAGCTTTTGTATCAGATGCCCAACACTACTTGGAAAGAAGTGAGCATACTTAGAAGCAGCACTAAAACCTGGCACTGAGGTTAGAAATCCCAGTCACAATACCTGAAGATCTGGTCTCTGATGATAGGATAACCTCCAGTTACAACTTCGTTTACATAGGATGTAAACCATTCCAAGTAAGACGTACCTAGATGCCAAGGAACAAAAACCATTCCTAAGAATGGGCAAATTTACCACTAAGCACATTACAGTAAACACTTCAAGGAAAAAGTTTAAAGTTTGGATTATTTTTATAACAAACTCTCAGGCTTACTGAGATGAGTCAGTCAATATTCCAGTTCATGCTACCAGCAAGGGTAATTTGGAGAAACCAATGAAGAACCAAAGAGTTAAGGGTGCATCCTCCAGAAATGACACAGCCAACAAAGCATCTCTTAGCTATGTATTCCACATTATAATCAGGGTCTTCAGTGGTGTGTCTCATCACTTGGATTCCATATGGAAAGCTTCTAAGGAACACTGCAGAATTTCCTCTCCTTTAAAAGAGGGATAAACCATAGACACACTCTGCACTCCTCTACAACCTCAGAAGAATAAGGCTGTGTGTCATTCTGGGATTTTTATACACTTGCAGCCATTGTCTGAAAACAGCTTTTCATACACCCACAGCCATTATTTTGGAACAGCTTGATTGCTAAGCACGCACTCAAACTGTCACATTTAATTCTCAAAGAAGAGAGTTTCACGTACCAGCTCTCTGCACAAGAATTTCTCAGCCATAAATCTTCCAAGCATTGCAATATAGAGTTCAATAGAAAAGTACAGAGCTCAACTGTTTGTCAATATTAGTGATTCAAAACTGGATTGAAGCTGAGCTACCAAGAAATTATTATCCTTGCCTTCCCTGATGTGTTATCAAGTACTCCCACTCCTGTTAGATTAAGTGTACTTATCACTTCTTCCTTGGAGCACAAGCTCTGTGTGCTGCCCTTTGATCTTTTGGAATTCTAAGGGACTCCAAGTTTATTATCCTGCTTTCTACCACTAATCCACAAAATGCAAACCTTGTATAAAGTAGCTCTGAATGGAGCAAGTGGATCTATTTACCTGCCACCTTCAAAATGCCAAGTGAAATGCTGTGTATGGAACTTCCCCTCCACCCCATGGTAAGCCAAGATTAACCCTTCCAGCCAAGTGGAATACTTCTAAATATGTTGGATGATCCCAAACTGACTGTTTGGTTTTGAATATTTTATCTAAAAGTGTTACCTGTAATGAACATAACAATAGCAGATGGTTTGCGAGCCGTTTGGTCCTGAAAGGGAAAGAAGTTTAAGGATGTGTTAGAAAGAGAGGACTGGACTTTCAAGGTTAAAATTCAAACAGCACAGGGAACTTTCCCTATATTCACTACACCTGAAGTCTGGCTGCTTGACACATCATCGCAGTCCCAGTCAGATCCTCAGACATGTAAAACTCACATGCCTGTCCCCATGAGTGCTCCCATGGCAACCGAATTTACAGCTTCAACTTCCCACTAAGGCTCACGCACTACCAATCATCACAAAAGCACACTGGGAAACATAAACACGTCTTCCTTACTGGGCACTGATAGAAGATCTCGTATTTATTCCGTCCCTCCACACTCTCCAGGGCCATGTATTGACTGAGGCCAGTGTGGATGCAGAAGGTCAGGGGCAGGCACTGCTTGAGCCCCAGCCTCTGCTGGAAGCCTCCGGCCGCCGTGTCGATGTCCAGCAGGTCTTCGGAGCGGTAGTGGTTCGACAGGGCCATGCTTCCCATCAGACTTGGAACAACAAAAACAGGGAACATAAGCAGGAGACACCAGTCACAAGACAAAGCTGGCTTTTAAACTTTTGGAAACTGCTTCTTTCAATGCTCTAGATGCACGTTGGACTTAGGTGAAATCCAAGTTGAACATCCATATGCTGAACTAGGTTATTAGTTCACATCATCATCCTAGCTTTGTGTAAGCATCACACTCAGCAGTCAGAGGAGCACACAAACCTGAGTGTACACTCCACACCCACACTCCCAGCTTGGGAACACCAGGGAAAGGCAAATGAGATGTAAATTCCTGCAGATGCTGAGTTTCCACTGGTGTTATAAAAGCAGTGACTCAGGTGCAAGCTGCCACATGTCAGCGTGCTAAAAGCTGATCCCATCCTGGGCAACAGGTTCCATTCCTCCTTCTCCTTAGGAAGTCTTGCCTGGAATTAGCACGTTCTACAGAAGCAGTGCCAACATCCCAACACAGCAACCTGAAGCATCTAACAAGGACAAGTCCCACATCGCTTCTGTTTCTGACCAAACAACTTGCTGCACAAACTTCCACTGCCTACACCTGGTCTTCCCAGTATTCATCCCCCACCAGTGGGACCACACCTTCCCCTGGCAGCCTTTCTCCAAGCTGGAAGACTTCCCCAGAGCCTTGTGTCTGGTTCTGCAGCCCTTCCACAGGCACACTATTACAGTAGAGGCTTCGTGGGAGTGAAACAGTAGGAGGAGAGGAAGCACACAACCTGCAGAGCACCATTTGAAATCTACACAACTAGGGCACCTACCTCCTCTCTAAAAAATTTTAAAGTCTCTCCTGGAAAACAGAACTAGAAATCATCCTTATGGTTTCATAAAACAGTTTCCTATATGCCTTCTGCACATAAAACACTCCAACTGGAGAAAGCAGCACCTTCTTTATGAGTGAAGATTTTGGCAGAGCAGTATGAGTGCATTCCTCCCTACAGACATAGCAAAGATTTGCTGTAGTTTTCCATCTTTTGCTAATGTTTGCAGCACTTCATCAGGTGCTTCCAACAGCTAATTTTTCTACAGCTGGAAGACCAGAAATTTTGTTTGGTCATCGGCCTTCTAACCTTAATGTAAAAGGGAGTTTTTCACTGCTGAAACTGCGTAAAATTGTAAAATCTTCTACTGAGAAAACTTATGCACAACCGACAATTTGATTCTATCTTAATATGACGAACCGGTTTTAAGTAATTCCCTAACCCTTTTAAAGAAAAAAAGAATTATGAAAGAATGAAGCCTGAAGAGTGCAAGGGGCTAATTTACTTCTGTGACACAAAGCCAAACTTCAGGGGAGCAACTTGCAGCGCTATGATTAAAAGTCAAACAGCTGGAAGTTTGAGTTGTTGCAAAAAACTGGCAAGGGTTCTCACTAGGAAAAAGGGAAGTGTAAGAGTAATTTGAGCAATTAGAAATCCACGCTGGGCTTCCAATTACTTCCAAGATTAGAAGACAGCCAATTCTGGAAGTGTCACTTAAGCGGTGACTCAGTCACAATACATTTAAATGGTTCATTTATCCCGTTCGGGGGACATTTCGCCTTGGAGTAAGTGAAGTGTCTAAGAAATACAAAAGGAATTAATAATTGGTAAGTAGCTTTCAGCCCTTACCCTGGAACAACCAACTTCTGCCCGTTGTGGATACGGAAGGAACACCGATAGTCATCGGGGAGTTTGCAGCGGATTTGTGCTTCCACAGCATCCAGATCTTCCTCCCTCGCACTCTCTGCAAAAGAAAGGATAGTTCAAACACAAAGCATGGAATCTGTAAATGCCCTCATCCAACGTAGACTCGAGCCAGTATTTGGTGGCTTTGTTGTATGCTGGGTGGTACACAATGAATATCATATAAATTTGAAAGGAAAATGATGGCATTAATTGATTATTTAATACAGCACCAAGCTCAGTCCAGTGAAACCTCAACAGGCCTGAAAGCAGCAAATGTTTATAAAGTGAAATGAACCCTTCCCCCACAACACTGGCAATAACAGTCCCAGTTACAGCTTCCAGGCAGTATTGATTTTACTCTTTCATCACCCTAAGGGTTGCTTCGTTCAGTTTCCAGTTCAATCAGTGACACAGAAACGTTGGCTGCAGCCCCCACTCACTTGGAATCTGAAGCAATAAATGGGTTGTAAAAGGGGGATTTTCAAATCAACAACAGAAAGGGGTGGAGAAGAACTATTCTTACATTTCCACATGCACTTCAGGGAGGTTCCAACACCCTCACTTCCAGCAAAAGTCAACTGGGTGGCCTCTGTGGTCTGTTCCAATCAATTTTTTTAAAACCCTTTTCATACTCAGTATCTGTTTCATTAACAGGACATAAATTAACAATTCATTGAAACAACAATCCCTTACAAATGGTATGAAAAAGGCCCAAATTTTATCTAAAACCTGCCATCATTATGTAAGTGTGAGAATTGGTAATTTGAAATTTATTTTTGTCTTTCTGTACATAAATAAAAGCTTCACATTCTACCTTCAAAAATACTCAGCAAAATGTAAGCACTATCCCAGCAAACCAAGAAAATGCAAGATTTAAATAGGAAAGAGATAAACTGTCTCTTAATATTGTCTCTTAAGAGATCATTTGTCTCTTAATTTCACAGATCAGGTTAAATTAGACATCAGGGTCCAAAAGTCAGCTTCACACAGAAAACTGAAACACAGCTGAAAATGTAAAAGCTTTTTTGTCCCCTGTACCAGAAAAGCCCAAACTGACTGTAGCTGTGATTTATGACCTAGAACACTGGAAGTACTTCAAGTATTAAAACACAAACTGAAGCTGAAAATAGAATCTTAGAGGGGAGAAAGAAAAGGAAAAACTATTGTTCCACCACTGGACCACAGTAAGACTTACAGGAAAAAATAAAACCCAACAACTTCCTCTTTGTTTGGCTTCAGATTAAAACGTCTGCTTTCATGTGACGCTGTTTTAATTAGGTCTTATGAAAACCTCACAGAAAAAAATCACACCAGCACATCCTTGAAGTAATGGAGTTACTACACTAAAAAATAACAAACAATGGGTCATGGCAACCTAAAAGTGTGATAAAGACAGACCGGTCGCTAGAAAAAACCCAAACATCTTGATTTCAGAGAATCTGTGGATCAGTAGGAACCGGGCAAGGACTCTGCCTGTGTTTCCGAGGAAGGGAGAGCACATCTACCTGACTTTCAGGACTCTGCTAATTGAGGCACACACCTTTCATGAAAGCAGCACGAGGCTTACTAACAGGCAGGGCTGGGTGAGCCAACCCACTCACAGGTGTGCCAGGGTACCTTTCAGAGAGCTGATCATGCGGGGACACCACTGCCCCAGGTATCTCTCCAGGTCATCCCAGGCTTTTTTCAGCGTGGCATAGTAGCGGATGTATCTTCCTAAATCGGAGTAGGTGCTGGTGAAGATGGCTTTCCAGCTCTGATTCCGTCGGCTTTTTTCCTCCCTAAGGGGACGGGAAGAAAACGTGTTCAAATGCCAGCTTCAAGAGTCTTCTGCACCCGAGGGGCTGGTATTTGTTATTCGGCAGGAACGGGATGCATAACATTAACCCAGGAACACTCTGTGCCATGTCAAGCTACACAAACTCAATGAATTCCAGCATCTATTCAACAGCAAGTTGGAACAGAATTAGGAAATATTTGGGGTACTTAGGGGAAAATTTAGAAACAATACTCTTTTGCACAGAGTGCCTTCTGAACAGAGCTCTGTCCAGCAGTGAATCTTAGAGCTGGTGAAAGGCTAATTCACGTCCTTCATTACTCAGCTTTTCTTAGCTATGGAGAAGCTCACAAAGTATCAGTTGGATATGTAGACAGTGAGATAAACTGAAAATCGGCTGAACAACATGTCTTAGAAATTAATTTTCATAGGAAAAAAGACTTAAAACAATCCCACTTACTCGGAAATGAGCCAGTATTTTTTGCAGTGTCTTTTCCACAGTGGATCATGGCTTGATAGCTGATTTAATCTTTGATTCAAATAGCAGCAACTATAAATATAAAATCATTACATTTGATTGCAGCAAAACAAACAGGGAGAAATGCGGTATCACACATCACACTCTCATGAAATAAATGCAGAGCTTGAAAATGATTCAGCTGTCCTTTTAGAGTTGTGCTTACAATGGTTAAAACTCTTCATTACAGCTGTGTAAGTCATGAACTACTTTTCCACACACTTACGAACTGGCAGCAATTAAGCACTTCTGTAAAGCAGGTCACCCTGTACACCTACACCAGAGTAAACAGTGCCTGAAAGATTCCAGCAATTCCACTCTACCAGTGGAAAGCATTCCAGTAGCACAGGCTAGCTATGATTTAAATTCCTTTCTTACCTGGATGGTCAGGCTCTGCCTTATCTTTTCCTCAGTAAGCTACAGAAACTATACAGCTTGAGTATTACAAACTTAGTTTCCACTTTAAATTGTTTAAATAACGAACTTTGAAGAAAGTCTCCAAAAGATACCGTCAGTTTAGATGTGGCAACATCACTGTCTCTGGCAGCTTGCTCTAAAGTGACAAGTGCGTGTTTCAAAGGCTGTGATTAATGTCTAAATACCTCACATGAGGGTACCAAACAAGGTTCCAGTTACTGCTTTTTTGGGGTTTTATAAACTGGTTAAATTAGAATTGTATTAGTATCTCAAAATCAACCTCAGCAAAGTGATTCTCCGGCATTCCCTGACATTACCCTTTCTATCCACACCCCCACAAACACATTCACTTCACACCTGCACATCTGGCTGTGCAAAAATTCCATTATATAGGGATTTTTTATATTTTTAGAAGGTGGGGAACTGAAATATCTCAAAATCAGAAAGCCCTTGCAGAAATCTATTGTGTTGGTGTTCATCAATCAAGCTTGTAATTTCTGGAAGGGAGTAAGTCACCACAGCATCACAGGAACATGTGGCTTCAAACGTGATAAAAGTGCAATTGAAGCCATTCTCACTAATTACACAAACCATGGAAAAGCTGGCACGTGACCAAATACCAAGGGCCACCATAACAACTGTTACAGTTTTTGCTTATGCTTAATCTCTTTTTTGCTGATATCCTAACAGAATTCTGCCTGATGTCCTATCATTCTGGACTAATATTTATTAGGGGGAATAAAAAACCACAAACCAAAACCCCTACATTTCTGGCAATATCCTGTTTTGTTCTTACACTTACTCCTCCCTCTTTGATTAAACACTGTGATTTCAGTCACTGCCAAACCTTGCACTTGACTGATGAGGTTTTACCTAAAACCACATTCTCATCTTCGCTGTATGACTCACAACCCTTCGGCCACTGAGCCCAAGAAGCCCCTGCCACTTTCATTCACTTTTTTCTCCTAGAAAAATCACGCTATTTCATTTCGTTTGGTTTTCCTCAAACGGTGGAATACATTTACTAGCAACAACACCACCCTTTGTTTGCCCGTAGAAACGCAAATTTCGGGGAAATACTGATCTCACAAATTTAGTTACTGCTTCATTTAGGTACAAACAAAACCAACATATGATGGGGGAGAGAAAAACAGATTCACTGAATGGTTTGGGTTGGAAAGGACCTTAAAGATCAACCAGCTCTCCTGCCACGGGCAGGGACACCTTCCACTAGAGCGGGTTGCTCCAAACGCCGTCCAGCCTGGCCTTGGGTACTTCCAGGCACGGGGCAGCCACAGCTCCTCTGGGAAACCTGTGCCAAGGCCTCACCACCCTCTCAGTAAAAGGGAACATTTCATTTTGTTAGAAAAATGAAGGTAAAAGGGGGGAAAGCCCGCTGCTGCTGCTGGAAGGGAAGGGTGCTCAGGCCGTGTCCTCCACACAGCGGCTCCGCCGCAGGCAGCCAAGCCCTTTCCCCGCATACCCGGGGAGCACTCCGCCCGCCGCGCCCGTGCCATCCCCCCGGGCCGCCCGTACCTCACCAGATCCCGGTAGTCGAGGAAGCTGAGGATGAGCAGCAGCGGGTCGGTGGGGAGCAGCTCCAGGCTGAGGGCCGACAAATGCTCCCTGTCCGGGGGCGCCGCCATCTTGCAAGCCGTCCCCGCGACGCACCGCCCATCGCACCTCCCTCCGCGCCGCCGGGGCAGCGCCTCCCGAGCGGGCGGCGCCGCCGCATCCTCGGAGCTCCGAAATCAGCCCTCGAACCTCCGAAATCAGTCCTCGGAGTTCCGAAATCAGCCCTCGGAGCTCCCAAATCACCCCTCAGGCCTCCCAAATCAGCCCTCGGAGCTCCGAAATGAGCCCTCGGAGTTCCCAAATGAGCCCTCGGAGCTCCCAAATCAGCCCTCGGAGCTGCCAAATCAGCCCTCGGGGTTCCGAAATCAGTCCTCGGAGCTCCGAAATCAGTCCTCGGAATTCCGAAATCAGACCTCGGAGTTCCGAAATCAGTCCTCGGAGTTCCGAAATCAGACTCAGAATTCAGCCCTCAGACCCTCGGAGCTCCCAGATCAGACCTCGGAGCTCCCAAATCTGCCATCGGAACTCCCAAATCAGCCCTCAGAACTCAAAACCCAGCCTTGAGAACTCCCAAGTCAGCCTTCAGAACTTTGAAATCAGCCCTCAAAACTCAGCCCCTCAGAACTTCGAAATGAGCCCTCGGAACTCTGAAATCAACCCTCAGAACTCGAAACTCAGCCTTCAGAACTCCCAAATCAGCCCTCCGAACTCCAAACTCAGCCCTCAGAACTCCATCCTCAAAACTCTGAAATCGGCCCTCAGAACTCCGAAGCAGAACTCAGCCATCAGTCCTCAGAACTCAAAATTCGACCCTCAGAACTCAGCCCTCAGAATTCAGCCCTCAGAACTCAGCCCGTGGTCTCTTGAAAATCAATTTGTGTGCCGAGGGGTTTTGGTCAGGGAATGGTCTGCTTTTCACAAGTTCAGCTTCTTAGTGATTTAAACGGACAATAATAATTGGGCAAAACTGAGACTTTGAGGGGAAGAGGTGGTTTGGGGAATTGGTAGTGAGAAAGAAGCTGAGGTCCAGAAAATGTGTGTTGTTATTATACTCAAATCCCAGCCCTCAGAACTCAGCCCTTGGTCTCTTGAAATTCAGTTTATGTGCCAAGGGGTTTTGGTCAGGGAATGGTCTGTTTTTCACCACATGAGCTTTTTAGTGCTGCAAATGGGCAGTAGTAAGTGGGAAGAACTGAGGCAGCTTGGGGAATTGGTAGTGAGAAGGAAGCTGAGGGCCGGATAATTTATATTGTTGCTGTACTCAGCCCTCAGAATTCAGCCCTCGGTCTCTTGAAATTCAGTTTATGTGCCAAGGGGTTTTGGTCAGGGAATGGTCTGTTTTTCACCACATGAGCTTTTTAGTGCTGCAAATGGGCAGTAGTAAGTGGGAAGAACTGAGGCAGCTTGGGGAATTGGTAGTGAGAAGGAAGCTGAGGGCCGGATAATTTATATTGTTGCTGTACTCAGCCCTCAGAATTCAGCCCTCGGTCTCTTGAAATTCAACTAATGTGCTAAGGGTTCTTGGTCAGGGAATGTTCACTTTTCACAAGATCAGCTTGTTAACGCTCTAAAAAGGACAATAATGAGAGGCCAAAAGTGAGACTTTGAGAAGAGGAGGCAGCTTGGGGAACTGGGAGTACGAAAAGCTGAGGTCCAGAAAATTTGTATTGTATTCAGCTCTCAGAACTCAGCCCTCAGCCCTCAGAACTTGACTGTCAGAACTCAGCCCTCAGTCTCTTGAAATTCAAGTAGTGTGCTAAGGGTTTTTGGTCAGGGAATGGTCTACTTTCCACAAGAGCAGCTTCTTAGTGCTCTAAATAGACAACAAGAAGTGGGCAAAACTGAGAATGGGAAAATAAATTTACTGAGTGGATGTATTGGGTCTGACTGAGGCAAAGCTCACAGCCCTTACCATGCTGTGCTTTGCATTGGTAGCTGGACG
>VXBT01011289.1:0-14240 GCA_013400235.1 Oriolus oriolus
CCTGTTTTGCCCATGGTGGTATTAGATGATGGATCTCATCTTGTCCTTATCTCAACCCATGAACCCTTCATTAAATCTTCTCTCCTGTGTCCAGTTGTGGAGGCGAGCGAGTGAGTGGCTTTTGGGGGTCCCTGGCCCAGGTTAACCCACTACACTGGGTTAATAAATGATGAGAAGAACCCCTCTAAATTAACACAAGTTTTGCAGAAAATTCCATCGTTACTCCTATTTATTTCTTCTGAATACATTAAATAAGTGTTCTATAAGAGTTAAAAAGCAGCAGTCAGATATAATTGAACAGAAATATGTATTTTGACATCTACGTAAACGTATTTAGTTATAAAAGCTCCTGATAGAGCAAAAATTGGAGCAGTTTTCCCCTGAAGGTTAGCTATTTACCACCAGAAGGTATCAAAGAATATTTACACACCTTTATTGAAGGATAAAAATTGACTGTCAATTGATTTGGTTTAAAAATAAATTTCTCTAATTTTCTCACAAATACTTCTGAAACTTCATGGTGTCTGTTCCTCATGACCCTTTCAGTATTTTTTACGCCTCATGTAACTGCCCTTATGCCTTTTCAATGCATATATGGATACTGGGAGAAACAATAAAGAAAAATACTCATAAAAATAATCTCTTCTCCTTACAGACAGGTCTGCTTGAGTTGCAAGTTTTAGAATGAACAGAATCAATAGACTTGGATTCTGAACTTCTTACACATACACAAAGGTAAAATAGAGAAAAGTAGAAAGAGAGGAAAGAGAAAAGGGGAAGACGGAACAAAAGACAGAAAAAAGTTTTTAAATCAGCCTGGAGACAATTTTCTACTTGTCTGTTATAACTATGAACAAGGAAATGGAGGGTTTTACTGTATTTTTTCAGTATTTCTTTTATCTTTGTAAAAAAGACACATGATCTTATTAACAGTCATGTGCTATGGAAAGGATAACTTGTAAGCCCCATTGAGAAGCATTAATTGAAAAGGCCCATAGTTTTGTGATGGAAGGACTTCTTTCTTTTAGTTTGAGGTGGAAAACACCATCATTATGAGGCTGATAGAGCCTGGAAACCTTTCCTGTGGGAACAAGATTACAGATTTCATTTTATTCAGAATCTCTAGAACCAAGGAAAAACATTAAAGGGTCACATTTTCAGCAGATGTTATTGTCATAGAAACACTTCCGTTGTTGGAGCTGGAAGGTGTGGCTAAAAACCTACTTCAGTCAAATGCTGTGCAAATCTATTTTTGTGGGGGTTTTTGTTGTGTTCATTTGGGGTCTTTTTGGTTGGTTGGTTGGTAGGATTTTTTAGTCTTTGGAAAACAACTAGCATCAAAATTTTGATGAAAATAGAGAGAGGCCCAGACACAAGGTAAAATGCATGGAGGGAATACAAAGGACAAAAAGCTCATATAAGGAAGAAAAATCGATGAATTCCTTAAGCCACAAATGGGCTAAGGATTTAGGGTCTTGGCTGTCTAATTGTTTGATTTTTGTACATTGGGTTCTTACATCGGGTTCTTACATCTCTTCAGTGATACTGAAAACCAGGTTAATAAGAAATTAAAAGTGCTGCCATCAGTTTAACCAGTAGGAAAACAAGTAGATCTCTTCATTTTGGTTCCTGCAATGAAGGGAACTTTTCTGTGATAAATTCTGAAATCCCCCTTAGTGAGACCAAGAAAACAGTTACAGAACATGTATAAGAAACAAGTTATTGTTTCTTGAATTGTATCGTATCACTAACAAACTTCTGTAAGGAAATTTAGACAGAGCTTGCCTTTTTGTTTCTTTTTCTGAAAACAAAAAATCTACTGTAATGAGAGTGAGAATTAGAGTTGTTCTGCAACTATCAGGCAAAAACCCTTCAGGAGTTCTAAATGGACACTGAAAAAAATTATAACTCACTTGAAAGTCATACTTA
This sequence comes from Oriolus oriolus, assembly GCA_013400235.1. Taxonomy (NCBI): domain Eukaryota; kingdom Metazoa; phylum Chordata; class Aves; order Passeriformes; family Corvidae; genus Oriolus; species Oriolus oriolus. The sequence continues at coordinate 1,930 of VXBT01011289.1, forward strand.
CGTACAGACTAAAAATGTTTGGTTTACAAATATTATTATGTAAGAATTACCTCTGATTTATTCAGAATACAGACTGAACCCAGATTTTGAACAAGACAGACTAAAAGAAATTGTCCTGTGGAACCAATGCACAGAATAATACCTGGCTGTTCAGAATGAGCTAACCTGATTCCATCATTCATGACATTTTTTTTCATACGACTATCCCTTGGTTTTGGAACATTCCACTAAGTTGGCTGTAAGTATCTCTGTTAATGTAGAAAAATCTTATGCAATTATGATGTATCTTGTGAAGTTAAGGTCAGTTTTTTCTCTGCCTGAGAACTACTACACATCAAAAACAATCCTTTGTTCTGAAAAAGTCCGTGAAGTTGTTCAATGTAGAAGTGAACAGTCTTCATTCATCTGGACTTAACTCAGCATTTTTATACTGCAAATATGTGCACATTTGACTAGAACATCTGCATTTTGAAAGGTTTGAAAATGGACTTGAATGTCTACTTTTTTATGTTTTCTGTATTCATTAAAAATAAGAGCTAAAATAAGATAAAATGGAAACAAAAAAATAACATTTTTAAACTGAAGGGTTTGGAGAGTCTCTTGTCAGTCTTCATGTTTTTTCTCTGCCATAATTAGAAAATGGTTTGATTTCAGTTTACGTCAACTGAACTCATAAATCAGAATTTCAGTTAGCACAGAGGCAACCAGAAACAGGACAAGGAGACAGATCCAAAGATGTCATCCATAGACTGATTAGTGTCATGTACAATTAGAAAAAATATTTATTCCACATTGAGGATCAGAGTGTTTACTAAAGTCTGCAGTAGCACACAGTAGGAAGGCGAAAATGAGGAAGATTTAATATGCACAAGGAGCCTTTGTGGAGAGCCTCACCAAGTTAAATCTCTCAAACTTGGTTGATTTTGCTGGTGAAACCAGTGTTTTTAACAGTGAACTGTAGAAAAATAGAATGTCCTGAGTTGGAAGGGACCCATCAGGGTCATCTAGTCCAACTCCTCGGCCTGCACGGCACCATCCCCAAGAATCGCACCACAGGCCTGAGAGCTTCCTGAACTCAGACTGGCTTCCTGCTGTAACCACTTCCCTGGGGAGCCTGTTCCAGTGCCCAAACACTCTCTGGGTGAAGAACCTTTTTCTAATCTCCAGCCTAAACCTCCCCTGACTCATGTTCATACCATTTACTCAAGTCCTGTCACTGGTCACCACAGATATCAGTGTCTGCTCCTTCTCTTCCCCTCGCGAGGAAGTTGCAGACTGCGATAAGCTCTCTGCTCAGTCTCCTCCTCTCCAGGCTGAACAGACCAAGTGACCTCCTCATATGGCTTCCCCTCCAGACTTTTCACCATCCTCATGGCCCTCCTAAACACTCTCTAAAAGCTGCATGTCTTATACTGTGGCACCCAAAACTGCCCCCANGCCCCCAGCACTTGAGGTGAGGCCGCATCAGTGCAGAGCAGGACAGTCCCCTCCCTTGCCTGGCTGGCGATGCTGTGCCTGATGGCCCAGAGGACATGGCTGGCCTTCAGGGCTGCCAGGGCATTGCTGACTCATATTCAACTTGCCACTCACCAGCATACCCAGGTCCCTTTTTGCAGCACTGCTTTGCATCCTCTCATTTCCCAATCTGTCCATATATTCAGGTGCCTCATCCCAGGTGAAGAATTCAGCACTTTTCTTTCTTTAAGTTCATACAGTTGGTGACTGCCCATCTCTCTAATTTCTCAAGGTCTCTCTGCAGGGCCTCTCTGCCTTGAAGGGAATCAACAGCTCCACCCAATTTAGTGTCATGAGCAAACTTAAAATCTCTTCAAGTCCTGTGTCCAAGCAGAAAGAAAAGTTTGACATACTAGGAAAGTATAACAGAAAATGAGCGTATGGTAACTCTGCAGCACATTTAAGAGCTAGTTAAACTGAGATCAAGATGTATGCATATTGCAACAATTTTGAATTAAATTTATATTTACCTTACTGTCATAAATAAGAAAGAATCATAAAGAAGATTTTAGCGCTTTTTTTTCCTTGTAAAGAGAAAACTAAAGTAAATCCCAAAGTAAATAGTCACCGCTGCAGTAGGATGATGGTTTACGCCTACAAAGAATAAAGTTTACTATTTTCAGTTGTGTGATTGAGAGACAAAGCATCCAAAAGTTTAGGAATGATTTCACAGGGCTCCAAAAACTGACTCCAAAGGCATCTGGCAAAAGGGCCTATTTGCTTTTTAACTAACAGCTGTGGAAATGGTGACCCTTCTTCTGTGGGCACAGGCACATGCAACAGATTCTCCTGTCAAGCACTTGCTGAATTGATTTTTTGACAGAATTAAGCAGATGGGTAGGCCAGGCATCAGCAGGAATGGGACTTTTAGAAAAAGCTGCAGTTGTGGGCAACTATTTGTGAAGAGGCCCAGGGAATCGCACAGATCTTTTCTTTCTCCAGCCCAGTGAACTGGACAGTGCAGGATAGTCTACCCATACTGATTTCCAGTAGGGTATTAAAATTTCCACATTAACTAGAATTCAGTGATTTTTAATTCCATTATATGGCAAGGTACAGTGAAAGTTCTATAGAGAATAAAATAAACAATTTAAAATAATAGCTCCCAGCTGAAAAAAAACCAATGGGAAACGGAGACATGCAGGTTATAAACCAGTGATGCAAAGTGTCTAGCAAGCGCCCAGAGGTTTTCCTAATTTTAAGAAATTAAAATATATTATCACTGTATTTAGTCTATTCCTGGTAACCGTAAATGACCACAACACTTTTTGTATGAGTTCTTACATGGTGCCAAGTCAGAAAGTGGATGAAAGTATACTTTCATTCCCTCACTGAATCAAGCATCAGCTTAAGCAGGCAGTGAAATAGCCATAGCACAGGTCGTGCTTCAGAGTATCAGGGCAGAGTTGCCTTCCAGTTGGGTGTATATCACAGCATTTCATAAACAGCAATATATCAAAAATTCATCCTTTAGGATTCTAACACAGTAAGCAAGCTTTGCTTGCTTTGCTAAATCAGTTACTAGGTGACCAGACAAGCTATAATACAGGTTGAACAAAGATCACCTGTTTTCACTTATGAAGAAAACTCATTACTTACGTTCTCTGGCTCATGAGAAGAGAACCCTGTCTCTGAGGAGGAATCCTTCTTACCATACGTCTTTACTAAATCCTGTCAGGAAATGAAATACATCTTCTCATCCTGCCTTTGAATTTACTTCTACTTCCACAATATGCTTATATTTGTGGTCACCCAAAATGTATGGATTGTGGAAATGCTTTGCTTCTTGATCTCTTTTGGGGAAGGAGGTCGTAACAAGAATGTGGTAAGAAGAACTTCCCACTTCTTACTTTTCTTCCCAGTGCCTGGCTGTCCTATTGTTTAGCAAAATTCTGATTGTGTGTTCGAGTCTGCATTCATGACACTGATTTATAACCTCTTATTGAATTTCTTTCCCTGTTTCAGCATTACTCTGTGCTCCTACAGTTTTTGTTAACAAAATCTGTGTTAGGCAGCCGATTTTTTCAACTGTCAGATCAGTTTAAAGTTTCTCCATGTAGATTTGTTTCAAGTTATCATATTCCAAAGCAATCTAGATCCCAAATATATTTGGGTTTTCACCTATTTACTGCTTTCCATTTTTGCTTTAATTGAAGATGCCTATCATACTCTACTGAAGTTCTGTGTGAATCCATATTTTGTCTCATTAATATACTTAATGTTTGAAAACTGGATCAGAAAAGTATTTCCAGTAATAGTACTGAATGTACTTACTGTCCCCAATGACAAAGAAATTTCAGTTCTGAAATAGGTAACACTGGTATAAGAACCTGAAAAAAAAGTCTCTGAAGTGCTAAGAAAGCCACAGTACAACAGCTGGAGAATAATGTGGTTGTGTACTCAAATATAATTATCTGATCTCAAATCATTAAATTCTTTTTTAATTGATAGAATTGCCTCTAAAAACCATGAATAAAACAATGTGAATAACTGTGATTCTGTTTTTGAGGTGTTTATACATTAAAACTTGCAATGAAAAATGAACCTTTGGAATTCTTCTCTAAAGGTAGCAGGCCCTGACTGTGTGGCAGATCCCAAAGACCTGGAACTGAAAGTAGCAACAGTGCCATGAGCCAGGCAAGGATGTTCCCAGGGATTTTAGGCAGTGAACCGTGTATCAGACTGCCAAGAGAGGGCTGCTATGGAGCCAGGCAGAGACACAGAAAGATTTCAAATTCTGCCTGAGAGCACTCTGTCTCAAAACCTGTCATCATATTGTCTGGTTTTATTCAAACAAAACTAAAGAGGTTGAATAAAAAATATCAATTTAGATGATATTCTTTAACAAGGTACTAGTCTATTAAGAGCCAGGGGGCATGTGTTTAGCATCCAGTGTGCTGTGGAATATATCTTTACTGGGAATAGGTACCCAAGGTTTTGGTTGCATGGGGGCTGCATGAATTTCTTGTGTGGCTGGGGGTTGTCTCATGTTCATCAAGCTTTTCCAGCTAGCTCTAGGGAATTCTCTTCTGTGGAATGCACCACTGAGCACCTCAGAGAAAATGGTGATGCCTCTGTGCAAACATTTTCAAGAAAGGGCAAAACCTACCAAGATCAGAGGAAGAGGAGTAGATTTTCCGGGTTGCAGGGCAGATATTCTGTATCATAGCCAGTGGATGACCCACACTGGTGCAGGTGGACATTCCTGATAGAAGCTGCATCCCTTGGAGATCTGACACCAGAGCAGGGGGGAAGCAGGAGAAGAAAGGAGCAACAGAGAGAAACTGCTGTGCGCTGACCTCCTGCCATGCTTCTTCTTCTATCAGTTGGAGGGATGGTTTGTAGCCTCAAACAGTAAAAAGGAAGAAGTATAGGAGTCCAGAGGGCAATAAAGGTGAGTATAGAAAAGGGGAGTGGAGAAGGGTTTTGCTGTGTGTTTTCATGTTTGTCTTTCTGCTTTGGCTTGTCTGAATCAGTAATTATTTCTGTAACTTTATAGCTCTGTAGATATATATAAATTGGTGATAAATTAAGTTCCCTCAAATCTAGCATGTTTGCCAGTAGTAGTAATAATTTGTAAGTGAAGTCCCCATCTCTATTTCAACCCATGAGTTTTCCTGTTCTGGTTCCTTTTGTTCTCTCCCACTGTCTTGCTGGGATAGGGGACAAGGGGGAGAGGATGAGGAGGAAAAAGACAGAGTGAGCAGCAAAGAAGGGCTGGACAAGAGTTTGGCTGTTACCTAATAATTCTGTGAACAAACATGAAAAACAGGGTAGGATGAGTGAAGCCACTAAACACTGCAGTAATCCAGATTGCAGCAAAACTAGAGGGGACCAAATATGTCACTGCAGAATCAGTGGCTTCCCTTATCGATGCTAACAACAATTTAATGTAAATTTGCAAACAAAAAGTAAAACAATTCCAGTACCAAGAAATCTAGGAAAAACTCTTTCCTAGCATTTTCAGCACCAGTAAGGAGCTCTGTGTTCACGTAGGTCATTGTCCATTGAAATTTTTACCCAAATAAAACACTAATGCCTTTGCTGTTAGCACATGAAGAAAAAATCTCTAAGGCTCCAATTCATGCCTTGTCAGTGGCAGCATAATGCAAAAAGACTAAATAAACAATATCCTAGATCCACTTTTTACCATCAAGCTCTTTAAAAACAACCTTTCTGGGAGTGTGTGTCCTCCCTTGATTGTGGACACCCCTCAAGGTTACTCCTCAAGGCTGAGTGAAAGAGATTTGCCCAAAGTCACTGGTATGGGTGAGTCACATCGATCTATATTTAATAATTTCTTTTCTAGATTTAAATTATTAATTTAATAAATAGTACACCAAACTAGTAGTTATAACTACATACACTGTGCAGTAAATAATTCTGATTAAAGATTTTTAGTCTAATCATCAATTCAAACAAATAATTTAACCATTTTCCTAGACATATATTTGGTGTTTCATGTTAAATCCTGCAGAATAAAGTCTTATAAAGACTCAATTGCACTTTATAGCTATTTAAACATAAACCATTGACAAAATCTGGGGATAGAATTGGATCCAGTCACACCCTGACTCCTCTCAGAGGAGCTTAGAAAGCAAGGGCGTCCTTTCTCGTGACACAGTAGGAGGGCTCCTCTGATAAACTGTGTCCAAAGTTTTAATTCCCTCTGTGACAAATACCCAGCAGAGAGACTATAAAGCATTTCCTCTAATTATTCAATTGCTTGAAAATGTTAAGGTCGTTGTGTATTTGTGGTACTGATACTCTGAAAATTACCATGTGGCTGAAGCAGTTTTACTGACGGTTTTTCTGCGGTGAAGGAACAGCAATTTTTTAGTGAGTCAGGCTTTCTCTCTTAATTACAATTCTAACAAGCAAGGCAAATTGACCTGATAAAAATTTGCTTGTCAGGATATAAATCTCTCTTGGACTCTCCACAGTTGTGATTCGTTAAAATCAAAATATTCACAGACAAAAGACCCTCTAACTAATTAAAGTTAGAAAGTGGTATATTTATTCAGGCACCAGCGGGCGGCCTGGGAGTAACCTCCTAAAGACACGCCAGCGAAGTACAAGGTTCTTCACTCTCTATTTCTTACTCAAAGTTTTACATCTTCTACATATGTATAACGCCAGCACCTGCCATTCCCCATTCTATATCAAAATGAGATCATTAGTCCTTCACGCATGCGCAGTTTCTCTCTTGAATTGAGTCGGTGGTCTTGAATTGGGTCAGGGGTCCTGAAAGATTAAGTCAGGAATGTCTTCCTCACAGTGACCTCTTTACCTTCCCACTGTTGGCAGGCCTTCATGATCTGCTGGCACAGCCCAAGATCTCCTACTTCTGATTAATTATTACAAAACCCAGGTGCTGTTATTGATTTTATTAGTTGCAATTTGCTTTGATGACAAAACTTAAAACAATAATATAATGGCAAATAATACATCACTTAGCTCTAGCTTAAGCATCTAATAATCATTAACTTAGCTTTTGTTTTTCTACTTTGCATTCTAATCAGTACAAATTGCTTCTAACTCTTAGCTAAAATTTTAACCCTTTAAGACCTTGACTCAGTTATTCTAGGAGAGAGTACTCCATCTTTTTCACAAAGCATGAAAATGAACTGATGGTAGGAGAAAAAATCCCAAAATAATACTGAGGGAACAGTCAGAATAGTAAACGGAAGGTAAGGAGAATAGAACATTGACCCTATCAACATTTTGAGTAAATATGACAAATAATTACAGGTAAACCTAGTAGTCCAGAATTTATATTGAATTCTGTAACTGTCTCGCCCTCTAATGGTGGTAAATTTTCAAAGAAATTTCTTCAATCATTTAGCACTGTCAGTGATAGCCAATTTTATTTCTAGAGCTGTGAGCAAAGGATGAAAACATGACACAAAAAAATTTCAGTCTGCCACGAAGGTGTTAGGGTTGTATAACGATTTAAAATGTTCATGGTACTTCTTGGAAATGCTCCGGCTTTGCTCAGTCTGAAGAATACTAGCAGATGTACTTTCTTTCAAACATTTACAAATATAAATTTGACAATAACCTGACAATAACCTATTTGACAATAAAAAGTCTATTGTTAGATTAACAAAATCCAATACAAGTTTTTGTTTGTGAAAATGAAAGTGTATATGTACTGCCGTGTAAATTACTCTTTTGTAGAACCTGGTATGATGCTACTTAAACTGAGAGTGCCATTCATTATTAGCAGTAGTCTTGATAACACGTGCTGGTTTCATGCTGGTGAGGCCACACCTTGAGTACCCATTCAGTTTTGGCGCCCTCACGGCAAAAGAAACATTGAGGTTTTGGAGGAAGTCCAGAGACAGGCAAGGGAACTGGGGACGGGTCTGGAGCACAAGTTTAATGAGGACCAGCTGAGGAAGATGGCAGGGCTCAGGCCAGAGAATAGGAGGCTCAGCGGTCTTCTCATCGCCCTTGACAACCCCCTAACAGGAGGGTGTAACCAGGTGGGGGTCAGTCTCTTCTCCCAGGCAACCAGTGGCAGGACGAGAGGACCTGTCAAGCTGTGCCAGAAGTGGTTCGGGTTGGACATCAGGAAGAGTTTCGTCATGGAAAGGGTTGTTAAACATTGGAACAGACTGCCCAGGGCAGTGGTGGAGTCACGATTCCTGGAAAACCACAGGACTCAGCTCTTAGTGCCATAGTCTAGTTGCCAAAGAGATGAGTCAGACTTGATGATCCTGGAAGTCTTTTTTAACCTAAATGAGATTCTGTGATTCTGTGCCAGAAACAAGTTCAGCATAAATAACGTAGCTACATCAGAAACCATGCAACTCAAATCACTCCTCTCTAATTTAAAGACCCAAAGAATATTTGTAAGACAGCAGCGTCAGGGTTGATCACACCATGGAAATGATTTCCAGATATTTGTGTCATTGAGAAAACTGGGTCCTGAAAAGAATACTTACCTGAATGGATTTTTAAAATGGTATTGGTTTCAGTTTTCAGCTAGATGCCAAAGTTCATACCCATTCAGTAATTTATTTGAATGCAGAAGGACATATTTACTGTTCTGCATTTTCCATGCAAAGATGCATGTCCCCTGCAAAGGCATATATGACAGGCACAAAGTGTAGAAAGTAAAATCACACTGTATTGTAAAATCTTTTGGTTCAGTGCCTCAGCGAGACATGATGAGTACAACAATTTATATATAAGGAAGGAGAAAAAGAAAAGGTGCTTAGATGATCTTAAAATCAGTTTTACGCCAATTCTTTGTTGTCAGCCGAAATATGGTAAACTTGTGAGTTATATGTTTTATTCTGTCTTCACCTGGCAGCTTTGCCCAAACTTGTCTCACATCAATTTAAGGGTAGTGTTCCTAATGATTTTTAATATTATTCAAGTGAATATTGAAAAGTTGGAGACCTAAGAGTTGGGGGAAATGGAAACTTCATCTGTAGTACTGGGTTAATCTTTTCCTTTCAGTAGATAATAATTCCCAGTTTCACAGAAATAAAGAACTGACATGTAAAACTTTTCCTGAAGTATTTATCCCTAAATTTTCTGTAATGTGTCTGCTTTGTACTTGCTTTATCAAAGATTCTAAAGAATATTTGCCATCTAAAGGATATCATCTACAGATGATGAGGGGACTGTAACTCAGATCTGTGTCCATTCGGAAACTCTGTTTCACCAGCCTTAGAGTGCACTTTTTTTCTAGTCAAGTAGTTCTGATAATATTTAGAAAGGTGCCTAAGAGGATGTGCTGGATATCACTGTCTGTTTATGAAACTACTACTGAAACGTCTTGTAACCACAAGAACACAGGGCACATAACAATATTCCATGATAAACTCTCATATTAATAATAACCATAAGAGTAATTATACAGAAGACCTGCTGATAGAACTGCATGAAAGCTCCATCTTTAGCAATTGATTTTTGTCCTACCATATATCAAAAAGCAATATGGGTAGGGCAAGCACAAATACTAAACTATCAATGCAACCTTTTCAGACTTTTGAAACGGAAGTTTTGTCCTAGATTTCAGATATTTCCACAGGCATCATAAGACATGTAGCAGTATCTCTCTCTAAAATGTCAAGAATATTCTACCAGTAATGAAAGTTACCGAATAGTTGCCAGTTACTGTATGACACATAAAAATGGATTGCTTTTAGCACGGACAAAGAAAATGCTAAGGGTCATGGATTTTCTACATTGTGTAGACAATTATAATCAGACATATTATCTCTCTATTTTCCCAGTCAATTTATGCATCTGTGTAGCAATAAACTAAACTGCACCAGCACCAGGCCTTTCTAGTTAACTCAGAAACACAATATTCAGTTTTGCACTGCTGACAGCTAACATTTCAGTTTATCTGTTTAAGGTTTTTTCAGATCAATAATGGTGCCAGGAAAAAAATTTTGGAATGTGCTTTCCTATAAAGCATACTGAGTTTGTTTTTCTTCTATTATAGACAATAGCATTGCCTTGATGGAGAGACTGAGTTGATTCTCCAGCTCCTACAGACTAGTTCAGCATTTTGAATCAAGTCATTTGTTATGATCAAATGTGTGAAAAATCTGTCAAATATATTTTAAAACAGACGTCTCAAAGCAAAGAGCTTTTTATCTTTTAAGGGCTAATTTAACCCAAACTTACACTGAAAATTATCAACATGTAGTTGTCTCTCTCCTAAGAGTTGAGGAAGAGTTCATCAGTCACAAATTATCCTGTGCTCTTGCTAAAGGTATTTTATTGATTATTCATTGGGAAACTTTGCATTGTTTCATATTGCAGATGACGCAGTTAGAAGAAGTGTCTCTTAGTGCAGCCTCTCTGAAAGATCTGAGCTTTCTTACACAATGTCTTGGTAGCATTACAGTCTACCTTCACCTTTATTCCTTTTTTTCTTTACTCACTTATTGAATTGTGTCTTCCTTTTGTTTGAGCCCTTACGGACCCACTTTGATATTCCACACTTCCAACATTAAGTGCCTTGTATGTCACCAAGAGTCATTCAAAGCAGTCAAAAGAAAAAAGGCTTCATTGTTCTTCACCTGCCTAAATTGGAACAGCATGATGATTTGACTTTAATCAGATTTAATCAAATCAGATTACATTCAGGTCTCATCCGACTTTCCTGGGTCTTGATCTCAGGAAGCCAGTGAAGTGAGAGGACCAGGAACAAGATATACACTGCCTTATCAGCCTTATCAGTTGCTTATTCACTAGTGGAAATCTAATATTGACACCCAATACAACTACTGAGCTAATTCATGGATTTATGATGAGACACCACCAGTTGCACTTGGGGAAAAATGAGTTTTCTTAAACTTGATTTGAGTACTCACCCAGCCCCAGAAATCACATCCCTACTCTTGAATAATTGAACAGAAAAATAAAGCATTTTTAATGTCTTCAAAGGACACAAATATCAGTAATTAAAATCTATTCCTCCTCTTCCACTTAATATCAAATCCCCAAGTCTTTGGAGTATTTTTATACTATTCTACTCGAAATACAAAATCACAGTTAGGGATGTGATTACACATACTAACCTTCAGCTAGAAGAACACCTGGCTGTAGAATACCACAACAGCAAATGGAGTGATACTTTCAAGAAGTGATTTCAGCAGTAAAGAGAACATCAGGTGTAAGAAAAGCACAATTTGTGCCAAGAAATATGAAATACAGTCTGAATTTATGCCAGGAATTCAAAAATGCACTCTGAAAAGGTGTCAATTTCCTAGGAAACTGATAATGAGTAATCCCTTTTCTATTGGATAAAGTGTGCCAGATTAAATGTACCTTTTTTTCTCTCGTACATAAGGCAACCTAAAAAACTCTAACCAGTCTCCAGTATGATTCACTGCAATTTGACTTTACATGTGCAGCTACAGATGCTCCCTGAATGTCATCAAGGATTTTCAGTATAAGGAGAAACTAAAGTGTTTCTTTCAAACACGACTCAGTGCCTACATGACAAGAAGCAGAACATTTTGTTGTGCTTCATAAGTGATTTAGGATCAACTGCAGACCAGTAATAGTTCAATATTTTTAAAGAAAATTGTGTAGCGAGATCTTAGTTTTAGGAAAGGCTAAATGAATGCACACATGCTAGCAATGTCTAGATTTATTTCAACTCTTACTCTGCATCACCCTGAATGAGTCACTAATGAAATTCAAAGGAGTCTTGGATTCAACTTGAACAGGACAATGATATTCTATATTTTAACTAATTTATAACTTTTTAAAATACTTCTTAACTTTCCTTCAGTATCAAGTAAAATGAATTCAAGTAATTTTTCGAAGAGTTGCAAGACCACTTACCTACAGGGTAGCAACATTTCATGCTAATATCAACAACAAAAACATGGAAGAAAATTACAGAAAAGTGTGGTTTAAAGCAACACAGTGGATAGTTTCTCCAGAGGCTAGAAAGATCCATGTTGCCCTGCAAAAATTTGCTGTAGCCCAAGTCTGTTGAGAAGGATTTAAGCTTTTGGAATAATGAGATCACCTGAAGAAGACCATCAGTACTAGCTAATGTTCAGGAGCTATGTCAATATAATGTGACCATGACTTGTTTTTGCGTGCTTTCAACAGCTCTGATTATTAAAAAGGACAAGACAGAAGATTAAAAAGGATATTATTGCCAGACAGCTCAGTCCAATGAAAACCCAAACTCCTAAATTTATCCCAGAAAACCAATTCTTCGAATTTAGCCAAGTGTCCCGGTTTTAGAGACAAAATTTTTAGGAGGAGACGCTCTGGAACAAACACCTCCTCCCAAAGGAAAGGGG
>VXBT01011290.1:0-25670 GCA_013400235.1 Oriolus oriolus
GGGAAGCATACATTTCTATTTCCTTAGAAAAATGGAGATAGACTTCCACATTCGAAAACTGTCATTTAGAGATATTTCAGAGGTATTGTTTAGAGTAAGTACACTGTGTATTTAGATAAACTGGCTTGGTCTAATATAGCCATAAGGACAATTATGACTTGAATGTGTTTCTTGTAAGGACAGAACAACTGCTGGAGTTTACTAGTCAAGGAACAATTGAATAAAAACATGAAATTGCATTTAATAACACTCATCAAGTTAAAACACGTAACTGGTAATGACATCAGGTGCTTCCACTCTAGAAGGTGTTCTTATACACTGTAACAAAAATAGTTGTTACTAATAAACTAAGTGTATCTTACCATAGCTATTAAATTAGCAAATACACCCATTCCCGTGAAGCCAAGATATCCACAAAGGGTTTGTATGTAAGACCCTGTGTACCCCAGGTGGACGATTAACCTGCCAGGCAAGTTTATGATGAGTTTCTTGCTGAAATTTAGTTAATAGCAGGTATAAGGCAGATCACAAAGATGATTAATGGAAATATATTGCTGAAATGTACGGGTATACATAATAGCATGTCTAAAACAGATCACAGCTATCTTTAAGGAGTCAAGAGAAAGTTTCCTTGACTGGAACACAATTTCTGTACTGAATACATGATAATTTACTTTCTCCATTGGAACGTCTACAATAAATAATTATAAAATTATTGCAGATGTTCTTATCTCCTGTAATTATAAACTTTCTCTAGATTTCTTGGAGAACTGGTCTATGAATATCAAAGGTTCATAATGATAGTTCAGTTGGGCAATTTCTGGTTTCATTAGACTAAATTATCAATCTCATTGAAAATTTAGGATTAAATAAAATCACTCTATGCTGCAGTTACTTTTCAGCTACTAAATACAGGATACATCAAGTCATATTCTGATCTATATAAAGATGCAATGTGACAGCATGAGCTCTGGGATGTAGCTGCCCCAGTGAGCTCCCAGCCTAAGAGCATGTCAGATACTGCAGGCCTGGCTGACCCAGGAGCACTAGCAAAAAGGAGGAGGCTGTTCCCTGCATTGAACAGGGGGTTTTAGAGGGTAAAAGCAGAGCTCTCTGAAAAGAGAACTTGATTCATCTTCTCCACACAAAAAGAAAAAGAAAAGAAATGTTAGTGTTCCAGTGCTAGAACTATTAGACATCCTACGTGGAAATATTAATTACTGTTAATATCTCAACATCATGTAAGCTGCAGGAAAACAAAAGGCATCTCTTCCACTTTTAGGAAAAAAAATAGATATCTCATGGAAACTGGGTGTTTGACCATTAGAAGGATGATATGAGGTTATGTTCTACTTGTTTCAGGGTTTCTTTAAAGCTTCTTTTCTGTTTTATTGAATGGAATGGTTACTGGTGTATCTAATGTAGGGAGCTTCAGTCCTAAACATCAGAGATTTGATTACAACTGCCACTTAGTGCAAGAGTTCCCTGCTTTTAGTTTGCTCTTCAGGTAGTCATAATTCAGTCATATTTTCACACATGATTTTTGAAACAAAATCACAGAAAGAGAGAGAGAGAGAGAAGGGGACCCCTTCATTTACACAACTAAGATAAACTTCTTTGGAAGACAAACTTCCTAGGAAGTGTAGTTGGAGGTCAACTAATTTCACTGTATGAACTCTGCTGGTTAAGCTTCAAAGGAGAAAACGGCTTAGAATGCTGTATTTGTGAACGAGCAACATAAAAATAGCTTTTTCAGTCAATGAAACAGAAGGTACTCCCCCCAAAGTCTGTGGCACATGGAAATAAGCACTCAGCCTGGATAATATCATTCAAACACAGATTGTGTCAGTTATCATTAAAAACATCAAACCATAGAAGACCCCTAGAGACCAACAGACCAGCTGGAAGGTCAGAAGAAAGCAGCAATCAGACACTGGTGGAAGGAACCAGTGGAGTCTCACAGAGTGGCCGTGCACACATGCTGACATGGCCTATTACCACAGGATGTCTCTCAAACTCCTGCTTAAAATGAACATTGCTTACTCCTGGAATAACCCTTGGAAAAAGACAAAACCTGCTCCTATCCAAAACACCACAGATGATACTGATAAAAAAGATGCCAACTGAATTCTTTGGAACACAGAAGGAAATTCTGGCACATAAAATGTATGTAAATAAATAAAAAAAAACTTTATTGAAATGTTGAAAATACTTTATCGAAGCACTAAGTCTTTTATGTTTTATGGAAACACCCTTTTCTAGTTTTGTTATTTTATGTTGCAGTTTCCACAGCTGCAGTGTATCATAAGCAGAGTATGCCCAGATATCAAATATGTTGAAAACACTCATGGGATTCAATTTTAACACTGAAAATTTGTAAATATATGATTTATTACAAACCTGAGAAAGGCTACATGGTAAAATATTCTCTGATATGTAAGCAACATATGACAATTTCTTTTTTGATCTGACAGTCAGTGATTGCTTTCACATATAGTGAGTGCAACACCTATTTTTAGACAGTCATACAAGGTCATGCTAGCTCAGATACACTGGGAGTCTGGCAAGGGCAGTTTTAACTCTATTTACTTTTACTTCATGCCATGGGAAGTTCATTAGGAGGATGATACAGTTACATAACCATAATCTAGAAAATTTTCTTTCTCTTTTCCTGTACACCAGTAATGCTCTTTAGTGCTATAAGAATTATCTGCTGCAATTCATAACCCACGGTACCTTAAAAGTTAAAAGAGTTTTTGCAGGCAGTTATGAAATTTATTCTAAGAAAGAACTTTCTGAAAAGCAATAATGAAAAGCAATTATAATTACAAAACAGAAATATTGATCGGTTTGTCTTATAGCCTTGATTCATTTTACAAAGAACCCAAAATTACTAAAAGAATTATTTTTTAATTGAAATTCTAATTAAAATATGTTCATTTGATTGATCTGTGCTTTTTGAGCAACAGTAGTAGAAGTATAAATGAGTTACAGAGTAAAAAAAAACCCTTTTTCAACAAAGCATCAGAGACAGTGATGAAAAAACCCAGTCTATAGAAATGTAGAACATAATCTTTTGAGAAAAACTTCTCCTTATTTTCATAAGTGAACTTTCTTCTGTCCCAGAAAAAACACGCTGAAAAATACACATTAAAACTGTGAACAACAATTGTGCCAAATAATGAAATGGTTTTTTTAATCAACTCAAATCTGCAACTCTTAAGAGTGTGCCTGACTGATATCACCTAACTTACACTGCAAATAAGTATTATTCAAATTGCCTCAATGAATTTGCTCCTCAGTTACCAACAGTAACCAGGAGGAAAAGCAGAGAAATATGACAATCAATACCTCTTCCCCTTTTTCACCTCCAAAGTAGATTAAGACTTGCATTTCATATCTAATGGAGAAAAAACTAATCACAATTACCTTTTTCACAGAATCGACCAGTGAAATGTAGTGGGCAGTCACACTGGAACGAAGTGGCCCCAGTAGGCAGAGAGAGAGGGTGACAAGTCCCTCCATTATGGCACAGTCCCTCCTGGCATACAGATGGTAATTCAGGGGAAATCTGAGAGGGCACACCGGGGTCAGGCAAGCGAGGCACATCAGAAGAAACCACAGGGAATGCTGTTGACAGATGTGCGGGTACAGAGATTCTGAAAGGAGACAGACAACATATCAAAACAAAAAAAAGCCGTGAGATCTAATTTTGTTACTGAGCTAAAGCTTCAATTGGTATTAGTTTGGTTTTTTAAAATAGAAATTCAAACTACACTTAAGAAAATGTGAGCACATAAAGAATTCCCAAAACAAGTCCTCATCCAGAAATCTAGCAAAAACACAGTGAAGGAATTTTTTCCTCTGAGGGAGCAAGAAACAGCCTTCATGCAAGTAGCACAGTTTGCATGTGCTCTCATAATTCATTTTTGGTGAATGTCAACAACGGTTGATAAATAAACACAGGCTTCAGTTATTAAATATCTTACTGCTTGAATTTACCAAAACTTGTAAGGCGGTTCTAGAAGAGAAGACTTCCATACAAGTAGATCAAGCATGCACAGCAGAAGGGAAAAAGCTGTAGTACACCATATCTTTTAATTCACAGAAATGTTGGGGAGAAGCGGGGAAGGTGAAGAAAGACTTTTTTGGTTTAACACAACCTGTTTGTCAAGTCTATTTCTGGTTTTTGTTTCTACCAGAGGACCAAACTTGTGACTCACTAAAACTGTGCACATGCAATACTTCCAATTCACCAAGCACAACAACATGTGTGCATCACACAAGTTACTATGGTGAGGGCAAAGCAAAAGAAATCAAGAGTCCCAGGAAGATTCATGACTATTTAATAATTGTTATCAATTAAAAAATAAGCTCTCACTGAATTTTACATAAGAAATAGACATTCTTCTTTCATTTTCTGAAGTTCAAGAGATTCTATTTTCCCAGACAGTAATTTCTAATTCTGAATTCTAACTTGGAAACTATAACCTAATAAAATATCTTACTATTTATACCTCCTTGGTAATTTAAAACTTTGTGAATATTTCTTGTTTTAATGTTGTGCCAAAAAAAAAGAAAAAAAATCAGAGGGCTAGAGCACCTCTCCTATGAACATAGGTTGAGAGAGTTGGGACTGTTTGGCCTGAAGAAGAGAAGGCTTGGGGAGACCTAATTACAGCCTTCCAGTACCTGAAGGGGCCTACTGGAAAGCTGGAGAGAGACTTTCCACGAGTGCATGTAGTGACAGGACTCGGAAGGATGGCTTTAAGCTAAAGGAGAGTAGGTTAATATTAGATATTAGAGAAAAATTGTTTACTATGCAGGTGGTGAGACACTGGAACAGGTTGTCCAGAGAAGCTGTGGATGCCCCATCCCTGGAAGTGTTCAAGGCCAGGTTGGATGGGCCTCTGAGCAACCCAGTCAAGTAAAAGGTGTCCCAGCCCATGGCAGTGAGGTTGGAATTAGAAAATCTTTAAGATCCCTTCCAACCCAAACCTATGATTCTATAAAAGCAGGATGAGGTTGAACTGAATGTCACTAACATCTTGGGCAAAACAGAGCATAGAAATTAAGTGCTTAATACAATGGTTTATAAGCACCACAGTTAGCAAAAGACAGTATTTTTTGGCAATGTGTTAAACATCAACTTCATATTCATACTTATTTTGGTGAAAATGGTGGCATAAAGCTGCTTTACAAAAGTAAAAATTTTAAAAAGCCCCATATTGGTCCCTGCTGTGCCCTTCCCTTTCTCTTTGTCACCCGCTCTTGTATCAGCTAAAACTTCTGCTTCACCATATTTTAGAGTTGGGAGTATGTCTTAAAAAGAAGCATTTGAAAGTGATGATGCACCAGTAGATTGCAACTGCAGAAACAAGATAGAGAGGGACGCATTCAGTGTGACATTGCATTCACCACTCTACGCATCTGCCTAGCTGCTTCTTAAGCCCAGCTTCCAAATTTTTTACATATCCCATTTACCTGAAAACTGATTTTAATAATTTTTTTTGAATCCATATTTTAGAAAGTACTGACAAACTTCATAACACTCTGAATAAAAAAAAACCACCCAACATAACACATCCCAGGTAAGTAAGTTATCTGTTAATGTCGTGATTAAAAACTCACTTCTCTAAATTATTAATGCAGCAAAAAAAGGATACATGCCCACATGCACATAGGAAGAAAAAGGAGGTGGACAGAGGAAGGACACAAATAATTCAGAGCAAAGTAAATATCTAAGGGGACTCAAAGAAAGGCACAGTAACTGAGAAAGGAGTGGAGCCTGGGAAAGAACAAAAGGGACACAGGGCTTATGTGACAGTAAAGAGGATATGTGCAGAGCCATAATAGTAAGGAAAACATTAGAATGGGATACTTAAGCAGGGATGCAGACTGCATCCAAAATGCAAAATAGCCAAAACACACACACTGTGGTGCTTAGCAATGAGGATTTCAAGGCAGTTAAAAGCTATCTACTCTATATGAGAGAAAAGCGTGGAAAAAAAAGGCAGTCATCATGATGGTTGAAAATAAATCCTTAAAATACTTTTGAGGCTGAGGACTTGCTGATAAAAGACTTGAAACTTCAAGAAAATAAGTGACTTACTGTTTATTTCCATTTAGATGAATAGAATAACAACACTTCCATTTATATAAATACAATGAAAACAACGTAATTGCTGGATTTATAACAATATTTTTCTCCTAAGGGAAATAGCTAACATGAACTTTATGTAGGCTATTCCATTCAGAGTAGCATTAAGGGTGCAGTAATGTGTGTTATCTTCTACCAGGCTAGTGCAGCAAATTAAAAATGCTTAGTCACCTGCTGGGATTACAACCTTAGATTGAAACTAAATAAACCAAAAATCTTGATTTTGTCCCCAAGCATAACCTAAATGTTGTAGAAACTCTGAACTAATAGTAGGTTTACAGAAAGATTTAGACATTTACAGAAGAAATTTATTGGAAGCAATTACTGGTATTTGTTGATTTTCTGTAACTCCTGAAAAAAGCCCGTCAACAGAAACTACATAAAACCTTGGGAACAAACACAGTATAAACTAAGCTCTTATTACTAGCTATTAGAAAGACCATTTTTATAATGACAGGTAATCCTATCTGACCACTGCAAAATTTACTCCTCTGAATCTGGTCACAGCTACTGTCAGAGGTAAAATACTGAACAAGAGGGAGAGCGGTCTGACTGGCAGGTGCATTCTTGTCTCCACTGAAAGCACTGACTTCCAGCTGTGGAAGTTTCACATCCCCTTTCTGATGGTAAGCTACAGTTTTTCTCTAAAATAGATCACAGCAGTGTGCTTTAAATGAAATTTTATGAGCGCAAATAATGCAGCCTTGCTTCATTTTTTGGTTGACATTCTAATCTGCAGAGAAGAAAGAAAGGAAAGCTTTTTGGTAGGCTGATTTCTCCCCGGTTCATTTGCTAATTTTTCACAGGATGTCAGCCTTTGCAGTGTTGTTCTGGATGTTTTGCTTCTAGATGGTGCCTGACTGTGATCGTGCCAGCACTGCTTCAAGGCACCCCGCAGCTCCCTGCCTTACCACAAAGGCAGAGAAGCGTTTGCTGGGGCTGGTTAGTGGGGCAAACATCTGCAGCTGTGGTCGCAAGCATTCAAGCTGCTGCTGTGAATAAGCAATGACCTTGGCTCAGTGAATTTCAACTGAAACATTATTTGAAGAAAGAGCTGGGAAGCATTTAAAGTAAAATAGTAATTGAGGTGTTAAAAGTTTTGACAAAGTGTAATAAAAATATATCAAGCAAAACTTGATTCACTGTTACTGCACAACAAGGCCACAATTTTATATTTGGTTTTTTTTTCTTTTCAATTTCCCAGCCTGTCACTACCTCTCAGGTCAATAATGCACACAAAGATCTTCTAACTTGCTGCAAGCATCAACACATTGTTTTTAATCTTAAAATGAGCTCAAAAAGCTGAGTTTTAAAGGCCTGCAAGCTTGTGTTTCATAGCTGTAAGCTTGAAATGCTTGTCTAAACACAGATGTTAGTGCAATTTGAAGTCTTGTTTATTTTATATTACATTGTTTGCCACTCAAGGAGATGTATGACGAACTGAATGGCAGGAACTCAGTACTTAGGGGTCATGTTCGATGTTATGTTATTAAACCAAAAGCACACATACCCAAGCCAACTGTGTTTCCCTCTGCCACGCATTCTCCTCTATTCAACAAGAGTCTGAAACTATCAGTGTGTCGAGTTAGAGGCACTGCAGTTTAAAAAGTTAACAGAACCTCTGGGATGCCCAGCTCTGCGCTGATCTGGCAGTGAGGGGCTCAGCCTTCAGAGGGGCTTACCTGTATGCTGCCAGTTTAGTCCCTGCACTGCGGCAGTGACCTGGGCCATGAGAGTTGTACAGCATGAAGAAAGGAAGGCTCTGGGGAATCTGGTCAATCTGTATAAATGCCTGATGGGGGAGGGGAGGGAAGGGAAAGGATGGAAGCAGATTCTTCTTGCTGGTGGCCAGGACGTACGGCAATGGACACAAACTGAAATGCAAGAAATTGCACCTAAATATGAGTGTGTTTTGGTTTTTTTTTCAGGATGATCTATCTGTATAATGGACTTCAAACTGAGACCTGCAAAGAGAGCAGAGTTGTCCCCCAAGTAATTCATTATCAGGCTGATGGCAGATGTGTCTACAGAAGCACTCTGACATTTCCCATGAAGCAGGTTGATGAGACAAGCAATGGCACGGGAGTTCCAGTGATATGATAACATCTCCACTGCCTATATCTTCTGGTACTTAGGCACTTAACATTTTATTACTGGAGTAACGGATTTAGCCTTATCTGATATGTGTGGGATCAGGAAGTTTGTATTTTTATCTTGACACTAAAGTAGTTTGTGCTGGGAAGCAACTGCTTTTATTTGCAATTTTCTTCAGTGGGAATGTGTGCATCTGCCATTTTTCTTAGGTTGTGACAGAATATTACTTTAAGTGAATGTTTTAGAATTTGGAGCCAAAATAAAGATTTTTCAAGAGCATTAGCATGCACAGTATAATATAATTTCAAAGCTCACGAAACTGGAAACAAGTGCACTTCACTTGTTTAAACAGGAATAAATACTTAGTACCTTGCATGTAATTTGGCAAGAATTAGTAAAACCTTTTATAGGCTGTTTATTTCGCTGTTCACAACCAGGTCAAGCAGAGTACTTCAAATGGCATCTCACTGATTTCAATGAATCCACAGAACACTATATCTGTGCACTTACCCTCCTGGAGACACCATTTACATCACTCAACACAGTAACTGTGTAAACAAATCAAGAGCTTACCAGATATGGATTATTTATACTCTGCAGTTTATATGTGAATCTGATTTCCTCACTCATAACAGTTTTTGTTTTATTTGGAAGAGTTAGGGGTCAGTTTTCCAAATAGAGATGATATATGCTCAGGCGTATCTCTTAAAAAATTAAATTTTCAATGTGTGTTCCAGACTGTGAGACCAGCTTCCCCCTCCTATGAGCCACAACATTTGGTAGCAGAACTCAGTGATACTGTAGTTGCAGGTTTCCATTTAAAAATTTGCAACTGGAATAACATCATTATTTGCAACTGCTTTTGCACACACAGAATCTCATTTAATGGTGCAAACTCTTAGCAATGAAAATAATATTTCAATATACCTGCAGCCAAGGATGTGAGAATGAAATTAACAGATAGAATGAAGTTAATGAAAGCTCTGTTTACAAATACAAAGAAAAAATTTAAACTCCAGGATGCATAGCAGTGCTAGAAATGGAAAGAGACATCAGTTACAGAGAGATTAAAGTGGAAAGAGGAAAGGGAAATACATGTACTAAGACATATTCCTGTTGTTTCCTCTAAAGTATACAAATTCCATGAACTTTGCAATGGATAAGTAAGTTATTGCACCAACAATACTTTATGTTGAAAGTTTAATAGCAAAAACCTTTCTAAACTAGACATTAAATTGAGCGTTCCTTAGATGATACTTGAAAAACATTCTCAGTCCCTAAGTTTAGGACAATTGTTAAAACAATGGTTTTGCTAAAACTGAAGAACTGAATTTCTGTACCAAATCCAGTCATCATTTTACTTGGTTTCCTTGAAGAAAAAAGGGAGCATTAGATCTTTCAGTTGTTCACACTGATCTTTACTTAGGCATAAAACATTACATGTACCAATGATCCAAACATTAAACTCAAAAAAAAGGAAAGAGTTCAAACTGCTGAGCACTGAGTGGACCAATGTGCAAATCTTACACTTTCTGAAGTTTAAACGAATCTCAAATCTGTCTGAACTTCAGCTTTCTCTTTTACATTTAGTCAATAATCACAGTTGGAAAACCTCTCACCAGCTTCAGCTTAGCTGCTGTTTAGAAAAAGAGCACTTGAAAGGCCTAAGTACTGCATCTTTTTGTTGATTTCTGCAACTAATTTTGTTTCTTGAAACTAGTGGTTTTGAAAGGAAATAAATACTTCCGTTCTCTCCTTGAAGATTCTTTCAGCAGATGAAAAATGTTATTTTGTTTTTAACATAACACTGTACCTGTCCTTCTGAAAAGGCTCTGCAATATTAGAATATAACCATTCTATTCCAGTCCCAAATGGCTGAGTAAATGGCACTGGATAAATTGAGTTCCTGTAACAGAGATGCTATGGCAACTATCTCAAAAATCACAATTCTAGAATGGAGTCACTACTGTTTACGAAAGATTCTATCTAAGTTCAAGGAGTAAAAAAATTCTTCCATCTCATTGATGCCATCTACAATTTAGAACCCAAAATGCATGATCTACCTATGCAATATTATTGCACAATGTGTCTGTGAGGGATAAAAGAGAAGCACTTCTTGATCATGAATATGCAAATGATTTTCTAAGCAATAATTCATTCAGGCAAGACTTCTGCATTGTAATTTTTGGGGCTATAGTAGCCAAACTTCGGTCTTTGCCCACAGTGAATTATCTCCAGATGAGTAGTGCCCTGCTCTGACAAGAAAAAAACCCTGAAATGCTTCAAGAGATATATTTAAAAAAACCCAATTGATCCAGTGGAAAAATACAAATCTGTACTCAGGTAAATATTTTAGCCCTAGGGATGGGGAACCACATGTGAACACTTTTCCTTTCTCCATTCAACCTACTCAATGCTTATTCCGTGCACAACAGAACAATGGGACTGGTTTTGGGGAGTTCTTACAGCACTTCTGGAAGCAGACTGGCATGTTTATAATTCCACCAAACTAAGGACAGAATTGAAGTCAAGAATCTGATAAACCAGAAGAGTGCTATAATCACTGATCTTGAGAATAAAAACAGAAAGAAGGGAAGTACCAACACTGGACTTGTCTTTTACAGTCTCATCTCAAATTCTTCTGGGAGTATTTAGGAGATATTGTTCTCTCTGAGATACACTTATAAAATAGAGGCATTCCCAGATCCTAGCAAGTGTGAGGAAGAGTCTTAAGAGAATCAAGATGCTTCCAGAAATGAATGACAGGCTGGAAATTCAATGTGCCCTGATTACATTACAGATAAAGTGCAGTTTTGAGAATACATTGCTTTTAGACGTCTCATGTAAGAATAATTCAGGCCTTTAAATAACTTTTGCAGACGGACTGCCTTATTTCTTTTAGGATTAGTTTCCCCATGTTCTGAAAATAGTTCTTACCTACTTAATAGAAGTAGGGGAGATCTATGTTTTATGGTTTTGGGTTTACGTTTTTGGGATAGAGTTACAGTAGCAACTGTGGGTCTGTGTTTTGGATTTGTACTGAGAACAGCGTTGGTAATACAGAGATGTTTTAGTTACTGCCACACAGTCTGCACACAGTCAAGGCCTTCTCTGCTCCTCACCCCACCCCACCAGTGAACGGGCTGGGAGTGTCCAAGGCACATAGCCTGATTCCAGCTGCCCAAACGGACACCCCATTGTGTCACACTCAGCATATAAAGCTGGGGGAAGAAGAAGGAAGAGAGAACATGGAAGGGAAGAGGGAAGTGGGAAGAGGAAGAAGAGGAAGAGGGAGTGATGGCATTTATCTTCCCCAGTCAATGTCGCAAGTGATGGAGCAGTGCTTTCCTGGAGATGGCTGAACATCCACCTGAGTATGGGAAATGGTGAATGAATTCCTTGTTTTGCTTTGCTTGTCCATGGCTTCAGCTTTACCTATTAAACCGTCTTTATCTCCACCCACAAATTTTCTTACTTATACCTTCTGATTCTCTACCCCATCCTACCATGGAGGACTGAGCAAGTGGCTGAGTGGGGGTTAGTTGCCAGCTGAGGTTAAACCATGACATTTAAAAAATATGAATTAGGATTCCTGGACAGAAAGCTTTTTGCTATTCGAAGACTGTGTTACTGGAGAGAAATTGGAATAAAAAAAAGCATTCTGTATCACACGCTATAGAAATTACCATAAAAGCCGCCCTGAAAGCAAGATGAGACACATATGTAGAAATTATTAGTACAGAAAGAGTTAAAAATGCAGAGCACTGTTGTGTATTATCTAGTCTTTCTTACAGACTTAATTTCTAATTATATCTTAATGCTGGAGAATGGCTGACATGCATAAACACAAACATCATTTATTCGTCAGTAATTTGGCATTTAATTAAAATATTACTGCATTCTCATTGAGTGCATAGGAAAGAGCATTGTAAATATGACAGGTCAAAAAATCCCCATAATATTAACTTAGAAAATTAAAAAATACAGTACTTGAAACTTCCAAATAGAATTTTACAAGGTAAAAGATAAGGAACTAAAATAATAGGCCATATGTAAATTTTTTCTGGGAGGAAAAAAATATTTTATAGTCAATAAAGTGCATGACACAGATGAGAGACTGAACAACAGCCCATAGTTAAACTGAGTATTGGGGTTTACTTAAGAACCAATGGGATTAGAGTAGTTACCCTCCTTGTTTATCTCATACACTCCCACGTGCCCTCAGTCTCCCTGTGCCCTGTTATGTTCGCTGGGTTTCCACTTTCACTTCTAGCAGGGGGGTTGATGCTGCTCTGGGAAGCTGGAGTGGAAAGTCATGTTGACTCACACTGAACTGCAGTTTGCAGTAATTGGTCTTGACTATTACCAGCCACGGCCCCTGTGCATCCCCTGGTATTAATGTCCATGCAACTCTCTCATCTTCAGTACCCTCCCCCACTTCTAGGATCTTTCTTCCAGCCAGGATGTTTACCTTCTTCTTTCCTGGCTCTCTTCTTCTGTCCAAGGCTATATCTTCTTTTCAGGAACTCTTATTTTTCACTTTTCTCTCCAGAACACCCAGCACCCATCTTTCCCAATAAAAACAGAATCACAGATTCACAGAATAATTATGGTTGGGAAAAACCCCCAAGACCACTGACTCCAACTTTTGACCAAATACCACCATGTCAACTAAACAATAGCAATAAGTGACACATCCAGTCATTTCTCAAACACTTCCAGAGATAGGGAGTCCACTACTTCCCTGGGCAGTCTGTTCCAATACCTGAACACTCTCAGTGAAGAAATTCTTCCTTATGTCCAACCTGAACCTCCCCCGGTGCAGCCTGAGGCCGTTTCTTCTGGTCATGTCACTTGTTAACTGGGAAAAGAGGCTAACCCCCACCTGGCTACTAACAAGGTGTAGAGAGTGACAAGGTCTCCTCTAAACCTTCTTTTCCCCAGGCTAAACAGCCCCAGGTCCTTCAGCTGCTCTTCCTATGATTTACCCTCTAGACCCTGTCCCAGCTTCATTGACCTTCTCTGGACACCCTCCAGCCCCTCAATGTCTTTCTTCGACTGAGGAGCCCAGAACTTGAGATGTGGCCTCACCAGTGCCAAGTACAGAGGGACAATCACTGTCCTGTTCCTGCTGGCCACACTGTTGCTGATACAGGCCAAGATGCCACTGGCCTTCTTGGCCACCTGGGCACATGCTGGCTCATGTTCAGCTGCTGTTGACCAGCATCCCCAGGTCCTTTTCTGCTGAGCAGCTTTCCAGCCACTCTGCCCCCAGCCTGTAGTACTGCATGGGGTTGTTGTAACCCAAGCACAGAACCCAACACTTGGCCTTGTTGAACCTCACAGCTGGCCTCAGCCCATTGATCCAGCCTGTCCATTTCCCTCTGAAGAGTCTTCCTACCCTCCAGCAGATCAACACTCCCACCCAGACTGGTGTCACCTGCAAACTGACTGAGGGTGCACTCGATTTCCTCATACAGTTCATCAAAAAAATATTAAGCAGCACTGGTCCCAATACCAAGCCCTGGGGAACCCCACTAGTGACCAGCTGTCACATGGATGCAGCACCATTCAGCACCATTCTCTGGGCCCGATCATCCAGCCAGTTCTTAACCCAGTGAAGAGTGCTCCTGTCCAAGCCATGGGCTGCCAGCTTCTCCCAGAGAATTCTGTGGCAGACAGTTTCAAAGGCTATACTGAAGTCCAGGTAGGCAACATCCACAGCCTCTCCCTCATCCACCACATGGGTCACCTGGTCTATAAGAGCTTGGTCAAGAAGGACTTGCCTTTCCTAAGCTCATATGGCTGGGCCTGATACCCTTGTCCTGTACATGCTGCATGGTGGCACTCAAAATAATCTGTTCCATAACCTTCCCTGGCACTGAGGCCTGGGTGACAGACCTGCAGTTCCCCAGCTCCTCCTTCCAGGTCTTCTTGCAGATGGGCATCACACTGGCCAACCTTCAGTCATCTAAGACCTTGACATTTAGCCAAAACTGACGATAAATGATGGGGAGTGGCTTGGTGAGCTCTTCTGCCACCTGTCTCAGTGACCTTGGGTGAATCCCACCTGGCCCATCAGACTTCAGAGCGTCTAAGTGACTCACTAATTACTTCCTTCTGGATTACAGAGGGTCTATTCTGCTCCTACAAGCTCAGGGTCTGGTTGCCCTGAGGATAACTGGCCTTTCTGTTAAAGACTGAGGTAAAGAAGGAGTTAAGTACCTCAGTCTTTTCCTCTTTCTTGGTGACAATGTTCCCCTCCACATCCAGTAAAGGACAGAGATTTTCCTTGGCCCTCCTTTTGCTGATAATGTATTTATAAAAACACTTTTTATTATCTTTCACAGCAGTGGCCAGATTGAATTCTAGTGGAGCTTTTGTCTCTCTAATTTTCTCTCTACATGACCTAATGATATCCTTGTATTCTTCCTGAGTTGCCTGCTCCTTCTTCCAAAGGTCTTAAATTATCTTTTTGTCCTGAGGTTCTGTGAAAGCTCCCTGTTCAGCCAGGCAAACCTTCTTCCCCACTGGCTCATCTTTTGGCACATAGGGATAATCTCTTTGTTATTAAAGTGGACCTCTTTGTTATTAAAGACTGTTCTCCGAAGGACTTTCTGAAGCAGAGTACTGAACAGGCACCCAAAATCCACCCTCCATAAGTCCATAAGGTAGAGGTTTAGTTGATCTCCCTCCTTACTTCACTGGGAATTGAAAACTCTCTATTTTGTGGTTGCTGTGCCCCAGATGGCCTCCAGCCACCAACAGGCTGTCTGTGCAGAAATACAGTGTGAGATCAGCCTCCTAAACGGTGCTTTTATCTCAAGTCACTTTATTAACTGCAGGCTTCAGGATGTGCTATTATTGCTTGGTCCAGACATTGTCAAAGTGTGCAGCCACTGGTATTGATTGAAGTAGGAGGTTTCTGTTTAAGAATTAAAAATTCAATTTTGGATATTCATACGTGTGTCCTTTAATCTGCTGGCTGCTATTGTTTATAATTTAATATTTTTTTTTCCCCTACAGCAATATCATATGTTAACGTGTCCCAGTGTAAGATGTAATGCTGGTAGATGACTCTTCCTTCTTGGAATGACTGTAAGGGTACACTAAACAATGTTATGTTCTTACTAGTGGGTTTTTCCTAAAGGAAGACTGTTAAATGCTGGAGTAAGTAATATTTATCTTTCATGCAATTGCAAAGCTATTCGAATTTTGACCCAAATGTGTTTTTGTAACAAACACTCTCACTTTAACTGAGAGTAAACAAATACTGTAACAGTGATGTTGACAGCACCAACAACAACCATCAATAACAAAGCAGTTAAGAAATTTGATCCTTATGACCTCATGTTCAATCTCTTTTCAATTCCTAATTCTCCAAGGCATCAAAATGCCACCCCAAATAGTCTTCTCCCTCCTAAATATTTGAAGAAATTTCATCTACAAATAAAACTCTAGGACAGAATTCACTTTGTCAAACATTATCTGCCTAAGAGCTTAGAAACCTGCCTGAACTGATCCCCTTGGTTCTCCCTGCAGACGATCTATGTGCAGAGAGAGGCATCTCCAGCTCATCACATTCTAAGAAAAGTAATACCTTTCTCCATCGACTAGAGATGGTGCTAAATAAAACAACTGTGATGAGTGAGGAAAAATTCCTGCTTCTACTCACTATGTCACACTTAAAATCATTTGTGTTTTGATTATATAGCTGAAAAAACCTCCCAAACCACTTTTACATATTGAAAACATTTCCTAAAAGTATTTCCCATAAATAATATACCTTTACAGCAAAGAATCATATACCTTTTTATAACCTAAAGTAATCTTTCTAACAGTTTAAGCAATTTAAGTTTGCAATGATGAGACTGCTGTTACTTTAACACATGTAACAGAATGTGACTATAACTTAGGAAAGTCTTAAAATATGGAGACATAGTAACAGGCAACCTTATCAAGACTGAGTTCTATTTTTAGTGTGAAGAACTGGAAGAAAGAAATAACAGTTCACAAACAAGAAATAAGGAAACTCCAGATGCCTTGTCAGCAGATTTCTGTCTTTCAACATGTGAGCAATATTCAAGACTACACAGGATCTAAAATCAAGTGCAGCAAAAGAACACGCCACTGCTCTGCATCAAACTATTCACTTTCGACTAGGATTATGAATAATTAAGGAATAGTTAAGGAGCTGACTTGTCTTGACGTGGATTATTTAATAGAAAAATGTTATAACTGGATTATTCATACCCTCCCATTTTCTTATCAGCCTAAAGGCTGTGACAGGGCAAGATCACAGAGAGGCAGAAAACATAATAAAATAAAACTAAGTTATGTTGAAATTATCAGGTGGTCATGCAGTTCCAGGGTAACACTAGAAGTTTTGGATACTTTGCATTCATTGATCCTAAGAGCTTCTCATTATCTTAAATACTACCTGAACCCAAATGCTATGTCACTGGTGGTTTGGGTACCCGGCTATGACTTGGCAATAGGCAAAACCACTTGCAAAACTAATTGGTCTTTCCAACTACAAAAAACGTCTCAAAACAAGAGTAAAAGAGAAACCTGAGGAAAAACTGGGAGATTATTTTCAATGGCACATTTCATTGTTACCTTTGAACTGAAATATATTTTTCAGCCATTCTTTCTTGAGTAACTTTAAATCATGAAGGGCAGCTATATTTAAAGCATTGGTATTAGTGATTTAAGAGCATCCTTATATCAAAGCAATCAGATTTTAAAATATCAGCCAAATGCTCATCATCATATCAACAAAACAACTTCATGAATGCAGCGAGGAGATTAAAATATATAAGATGTATGTGTAAGATATGTTTTGCTTACTTTCTCAATTAAAAAAAAAACAAAACTTGGTTTCTTTGTGAAAAATTTAGACAACTCATTTAGTAATCAAGACTTAAAATATCTAAGCTACAGATTTAAATTATGAAAATAAAACCCACCAAGGCAAGTAGATTGTGCTTTGCCATCTACAAAGGTCTTAGTGGGGCTTAGGAGGTACATATATGCCATTTTATGTGAAAATTAGTAATTTTATTCAATTAATCAAATTTCATGAAAATCTATTAAAGGTTGCATGGCCTTATTCCCAAATCAGAGAACTTACCTTACTCTGTTATGTTAGAAATTTATTCTAACGGGAAAAAGTTATTTATTGTAAATAAAACTAATCTCACTTTCAACCAGAATTATCTCTCCACTTAAAAGTTCTGAATGCTGCCAAATTTCTTTCATATCCTTTAATTCAGTCAAGAATATCTCCTGGTTTATGAAATGGATTTTATAACTGATAAATGCTGGAAGCCAGTTACTTATGTCACACTTGTGTTTATAGAGCCCAGAAGAGATTTAATCATTTCCTATCATTTCCATACAATACTTACCCAATTTTATAACATCAGTGAACTATGTTAGACAGTTAGTTCTAAGAAACTATTGCATTTTCAATTGACTAATGTCATTTGGCCTGCAGCCTTCATCCTTACAGATGCAAAAATTTCACATTATATCCTGCTATTTAAATAAGGAATTTTTTGGCAGTTAAGGAATGCCAAGTCACTTTTTGTTGTGAAGTAGGACCTAGTATAGGTTCTACCAGTGCAGCATCATCTCCTATCTACCTCTTAATTTTAGCATGGGTATAGAGATGGAAAATGGGGAAATTTGGCTTCAGAAAACTAGTCTGAAGCATGTATATCCCAACAAATTCATGCACTGCATAGAGAGAGGTGTTTCCTTAAAATTAATTTTATTTATGTTCATGCCCTCCTTTTGGCACTGTTTGCAATTTTAACTGCTCATGGTTTTATCAGCTGAAAACCTTCCTTCTCCCCATACATAGATTAATTACTTTAGATTTCTAATATTGCCAACCATTCCTTTATTGAAACTTCAGAGTTTCAAAAGAAATCTGTATACCCAGAACTAATACCATGTCTAGAAATTTGCCAATGACTTTGGAAATATGTGTGTAGGAGCTGAAAGAGAGGAAACAAACCCCAGACTTACCTTTACATTATATGTGTGATTTTGAGCAAATTTTCAAAAAATACACATGAAAATGCATGAATACCTACAGTTTAGTACAAATGAAGCAGCATTTCTTTATTCTCTGAACATTCTATACATTACAGAAACTGGTCTTCTGAGAGTCAGAATTTCTTTCTTTTTTGTAACTACTCATATATTCTGAATTTCTTATGCTTCTGGTTTCTGCTTTTCATATGCCAGTGTATTTGAATGTAAAAAGAAGGACATTTTATTCTCACAAATATACCAAGGTCTGTCTTGAATTTTAGGTTACATTTCTGAAGAATTTTTTCTTTACACAAGAGCTGCAATTTCACTTTTAAAGAAGGAAAGAAGGGTAAAAAAGGAATGGATACAACAGGATTTAAAGCTGTTCTCTTTCTGAATAGTTATTTCAACAAAGATCAATAGCATTGGGGTTTTTTTTTAACTGCTATGCTAGTGTTTTAAGGCTGCAGGGGGCACTAATGCACTGTTTATCTATAGTACTGCAGAGCAAGAGTCAGACAGGATATGATTAAACAGTCCTGCATGTTACAGATTCAGAAAAAAACATATCAACTATTTATTATCAATTTAGGTCTTGAGAAATTAGGTAATTGTAAAATATTTATATGAATTTTGGAGGGAAATTCATGTTTCTTTTACTGGTTAATGTATTTGTTTTTCTGCTGCAATCCAGTGGTTGTAGGGATAAGACTGTTTTCTTAACTTTAAAACCAAGGTCCTTTGAAGGATGATATATCTTTCTAGTCTTGCATTACTTAATATTACAACCTTAAACAAACAATCCCTACCCTGCCCAGAAAATAAAATTCTGCTTAGCAGCTCTCCAGAGAAGCTCATTTATTCACTGTAGAAAATAACTTCCTCATATATTAATCAGCCAATACATATATTACCTGACTCACCAAGTCATTTAAGTAAGAATGTATTAAAATAAGAAATAATTAAATTTTTTAAAAAATAATTACATATCATTTCAGTTTATTTGATATTTTACATTATAGGACCTAGGAGTGAGGGCATTTAAGATGCCGAGATTTCTTGATAATACGAATGTAAGACCACTTATGACTCAGCAACGACAGTAGATATTCAGCCATGTCTCATCATGTGTTTTGCATCAATTGGTAGTTTGTACCAATTATCATCATTTATACTAGAGCTATTTTGGGGGGTTATTAACAATTCCGACCTTTAGTTAGAGCATTCAGCCATTGGTTCTAACACGGTGAGCTAAAGAAACCTACTCTGCATCCTGTGCATCTCTTCATTAAACAAGTGTCCTACCTTTGTATACATCATAATCCCCACAGTCATACTTCTGTAAAAAATCTAAGACACTAAATTACTAAATTATCTTTCTGCACACCTTTTCATAAAAAATAGCACCAATTTCTATGAGGGTTTTTGAATTATATCTTTCATCTTTTATGGTTTCTAGGTTCTGCTACATTGCACACCAGGACACAATGAAATACAGTACGACGAGTATCACAATCAATAGTGTACACAGAAGGGAATCTTCCTCATTTCTTGCTCACACACACAGAAATCACATTTATCATTTTGCTCCAGAAGCTTACATTGAGTTGCTTGTCTAATTAACTAACAGTAACTCTTCAGGACATTGCTCTCCCTTTGTGGTTTGGCCGGTTTAAAGTAATTCAAATATGAAGTTTGTACAAAGTTAATTTCAAAAAATTTACTCATACTGCTTTTTTGCAGGCTTTTCAACTAAATCTGCAATGTTTGAGCAGTTTTAGATGAGCTTTACTTTAATTTAAATATCTTTTATTAAGTTAATTGTGTATTGATATATCAAATTTTGATTTATAGGATCACAATACATAACATCATAAAGAACATATTTTTGATTTCAAGGATATAAGGGACATCTTTAAAAAAACCCTGTTTTTAAAATATTAGTTCCTGATGATTTTTAGATTTGAAACAAACCATAGTTATGAAAAGCACTCTGCCAAAGAGAAGTTCAAACAGTCTTTTTAATTGTAGAAAACACACAAAATAGTGGAATATTATTTGTGATGGATTTTATTTTCTATGAAATCACACTGGGTTTTACGATGATGATCGTTTCACTTTTAGCTTTCTTAAATGAGATTTTTACAAACCCACAAGTACCTTAAAATTCACCATGTGTTGGTCTATTCACCAACACAGTGAAGGGACATAGAGTGGATACCAGCAGAAAGCTGCCAGAGAGAATGAAACTGAACTTTCAAACTTTTCTCTTGACATTCTGGCTGTCAGCAGTTGAAGGCAACTCTGAATATTTCTTATTACTTCTGCATAAAATTCAAAAGTCAAAGAGAAAGTATTATACCAATTCAAGTTTCCAGTAGGCAAATTATTTCTTTCAGTGTGACTTTCATTCTTGCAAATTACTTCTTTCAGTGTGACTTTCATTCTTACTTATTCTCTCTAATAGGCCTCTCTTCACAATGCAGTTTGGTATAATAACAGGAGCGACTACAGCTCCATTACATGGCACTTTCTGCACATAACTCAGAAGTCATGGAAACCTGCTCCAAAGTTTAATTATTCCTGAGTATATAACGAAACACTTCTTCTCTGTTTCCAGGTTTCTGTAATTGGAATGACAGCAAATGCTAGTATTAAAGTTAAATGTGACTGTAGTTCAATAGAGGAAGCATGCAAGATAATTTCTTTCACCATTTGATTGGTTTTAGACAATTCCTCTGTTGTAGTGCAGGTAGCTGCGTCAGAGGCAGATCGAAGTCCAGAGTCCTGCTG
Organism: Oriolus oriolus; assembly: GCA_013400235.1. NCBI lineage: Eukaryota > Metazoa > Chordata > Aves > Passeriformes > Corvidae > Oriolus > Oriolus oriolus. Next base: position 21,092 of record VXBT01011290.1, read on the forward strand.
GACAGGCACTGAGGCTTAAGGATCAGCCTCTTACCTGCTTTGGGCTTCCATAGCTAAATATGTCCTTCACTTGAATGTTGGTTAGTGATTGGTTTACATGGTTGACACCCAGTTTATGTATGAGTTCACGTTTATTCATTATCCCTGTTTTATATGTATAAATGCTAGAAAGTTCTTCTGTACTCGATACCCCATTGGCTCCCTGTTTCTGCTCCCTCCCACAAGCTGTTTTTATTGGTTATCTTTGTTTGCTCCTCCCATGTTATCTCTCCCAATTGGCTGTAACCATTTACTCCACCCCTTTCATCCAAGCATAAAAGCCCTCGTCCCTGCCCTCAAGCTGTTCTTCGTCCCTGGACCTTCTGGAATAGAGGGTGTTCTGGGGCCCCTACAAAGGACCGGTCTCGTGCCCCTTTGCCTCTGCGGGCGCGCTAACCACCCAGTCATTTGGGGACTTGCTTGCTTAGCTGCCGAGCCAGCCTGAGCAAACTGAGGCAACCCACTGTGACGTCCTCAGGAAGGACGCTGTGCTTCCCTGGGCAGATCCCAGACCGCAGCGTCATTCCTCCTCTTATATACTTAGCTTTTCTTAATCCCTGCTCATAATAGATGTAAGACTAAATACATAGGGAAATATTCTTAAAGCAAAATTTTGTCAAACCATACATGCAACCATCTTTAAAACCAAGTTTTAGATGGACAGAATAAAACTGAGATTATTTTTTCTATTCTAAGAAACTAGAAGAAAAGGATTTTATTATTCATACACCTGCCTGGCTAGAAGCCCAAATGATTATTTCAGGAAGCTACTGAACCCTACCATTTGATGTCTTGTGTCACTAAGATAATTTTTCTTAAGAATTATGGTAAAGTTTCCAAAGAGTATTTCAATGACTGTGACACGTGATATAATTAATACTGTGAAAAACATATGACGTAAAATTTTGAGAACTTTGAAAAATGGCTTTAAATTTAGCTTGTATTCTATGAATCTGCTCAAGTTTTACAGGAAAGTTGGTAGGTTCTCAAGCTTTTTTTATTTTAATTCTAGGAAATACCTTCTATTTTCACATTAATAATATTATTTTGATTTTGGGGGAAGCTGTGCTGAAATCTAAAATGAAAAAGTTACATTAGTTAATGAAAAAAACCCATAAAAACAGATTTAAAAATCTGTTTTGGGGTGACTTTATATGTTGTATCCCATATCGCCGAGATACGAATCCTGTGCCTTTCTGTGCGTTTAAAACTGGGTGCAAGAGGAGAAAACAAAGCCGGGTGAACTTTTTCGAAGCAGTTTTGTGCTCCAAGGACACTGCTCTCTCTCTGTGTGCTTCTGTGGGGAGCGGAGCGGGAGGAAGCACCCTTCTTGCTTTTTTCAGCCAGCTTTTTCGGCTCTGCTTCTTCAGAGAGAGACGGAGAGTGAAACTTTTTTTTCCCTCTGGGGAAACTTCTGAGTTAAACTTCTTTTTCCCTTTCTTCTTTTCTTCTGGAACTGTGCAACAACATCAGGACAGCGTCTGGGAGGCCTGGAGGGGCCCAAGCTGAACCCCAGCTCCGAAGAGGAGGAGAGAGACCACACGCACAGAAGGACTCTAAAATCTTCCAGGTTTCTCTCCACAGAGAGCAATTTTACTATTTAGCATTATTATTCTTTTCCTGTGTGTTTGTTAAATAAATAGGTTTTTTCATCTCATTCACTTTCCTCGAAGGAAGATTTCTTTCCTGAAGCTGGTGGGGGAGGGGCAGCTGTAATCTGCCTTCTATCAGAGGATATTTTCCTCCTAATTTGGCACAAACCGGCACAAGACCATAAATGTTTAAAATATATTTTCTTGTGCTTTTTCATGCTTTTACATTTCAGAAGCTAATAGTATTCAAGCACAGTGCTTTTTTGAATGGCAGAATTTCCAGGGAGGTATAAATATTCAGAGCAATTTGGCAAAAGGAAAGGAACACTGTTGATAACCTAGAATAACCCAAATGTTGTGGAAATTTGTAGTTTTCCTGGAACTATGATCGTTGTTGTAAAACATTCTCATTTGCTGGAGATAAATATATACAGCTGAAATCCTACACCTTTCCAACCATTGAATAACCACACAATCCACAGGTAAGAAAGGCTGAAAGATTGCCATATGGCTTTTAAACTGTCTCAGCAGCCTTCTAATTCTGATCAGTCCTGACAGCGAGGAAGCTCCAAGTATGGACGATTCACTGTGTTGTCCTTTGGATAGTAATGCCTCCCAGAATTTCCCTATGCTGGTCCACTGAGCTCTGTCACATCCTTACCTCTCTTATCTCCTGCGTAAGAACATGTGATGACCTATTGAACAGGCATCTGACAGGCAATCTCTCTCAGTTCCATGCTTTATGAATGTGCTTTAGATGGATACAGCAACTTTATACACCAATCACAGTTTGTGGGGATTTGAATCTACCACTCAGTGTAGAGGCCATAGCAGATAGAGACTCTTGCTGTAACAGAAGTCTTTAACACATATTTCTCCCTACTTAAGTAGTTAGAATATGAGTCGTAGAAGGATTTGGGTTGGAAAGGACTTTAAAGGTCAGTTAGTTCCAACTCTTCACTGTCATTGGCCAGGCCCTCCCACTAGACCAGGTAGCATAAAGCCTGATTAAACCCGGCCTTGAAAAGTTCCAGGGATGGGGCATCCACAGCTTCTCTGGGCAACCTGTTCCCACGCCTTACTACCCTCACAGAAAAGAATTCTTTTCCTAACACCTAATCTAAATGTACTCTCCTTCAGTTCAAAGCCAGTCCCTCTTGTCACCACATGCCCTAATAAAAAGGCCCTCACCAGCCTTCTTGGGAGCACCCTTCAGGTACTGGAAGGTCCAGTAAGGTCTCCCCAGAGCCCTCCCTTCTCCAGGCTGAACAGCCCCAACTCTCAACCTGTTGTCATAGGAGAGGTGCTCCAGCCCTCTGACCAACTAAGTGGCCTCCTCTGGATTTGTTCCAATGGGTCCATGTCTTTCTTATGTTGGGCACCCCACAGTTAGATGTAGTACGGTGAACAAATTTGGTTCTACAATATGAGTGTTCTGCTAAAAGTGACCCACTGTGGTCCCTCCCAGCCTCACCCATCCTGTGTTTCTATGACTCTGTGATTCTGTGATGCATGAAGGGATCAGTTTATATGCAATGGTTTAGCATTTGAGGTGAAAGAAGCTTTATAAATTCCTTTAGTAAATTTAGTAGTCTAGACTAAGAATCACAAGTAACTGGAGACATTAAATATTATATAAATGAACAAAAATAGATCCAAAGGTGTGACTTGAGTGCAAAAGCACTCTATCAGCGGAGCCTTTTTTTTTAGCACATCAAAAAAAAAATCAATTCCTTATAAAATCATACAGTACACATGAGCAGTAGTAGAAAGACAATTGCATTAAAAAACCCCTGTGAGTCCTGTTCACAAAAATACTACCTTTTTGCATACACTGACATATATACTTGCAAATGACTCCTTGATAAAAACAAAAGGAAAAAATGCATGGTATCCTTTAAGACTTGTGTCCTAGGTTACAATGTAAGACGTAACCAAAAGCATGTATTCTGTTATCATCTTCACAAGCTGTTAAAGCAGGTGGGGCAATGCTCGTTATCTCCTACCATGACTCATCCCTGATAACTCCCTCTAGGAGCTGTCTCTGTTAATGGGCCATCAAGGACCCACCACATGACTCCCAGAATTACATCAGCCCATTGTGAGATGCTCCACCCAGGGGGGAGGAGACAAGCATTCCCACCGGATATAATTTGGGGATTGGAACAGCACAAACAGCCCTTACCTACTGGATTCTTAGGGGCCAAGAGCTGCCACTGGACATTCAGGTGAAGACCAGACTCCTTTTCTACAGGATCACTGCTTCAACAGGACCATTTCATCTGGACTGCTACCACCACCCTGACTAACAGGGTGTCAGGTTTTACCCTGACTCTGTCAGTGTTCTTGTACTATTGCATTTATTTTAATTTTCCTATTAAATTATAATTGTGATTTGCGATATCCTACTGGTTTGTTTTCAAACTAGTACAACTTGTCTTACTAGTTTTCATGGAAGTACCTGGCAATTCCAGCAGAAATGACAATCTCATTACAATTGTGTCTCATTACAGACACACACTAACAGACAGTGATTGCCAGTGAATTCTGCTGACAGAATTAAGAAACAATCTTCTCTTGGCATATAGTACATATGCCTAAAGTTACAAAGGGATAAGTAAGGCCAAGATAAACATCACCAAATACTATAATTAATCTAGAAATAGAGAGTTTTTCCAAAGAAGATTAATGATAGTTTTGTGGTATACTGATGAGAGATAATCTTTTCCAGAAACAAGCAGAAAAATGTAATGTTTACAAACACACATTATCTCACCTGCATATATTTGACACATGGATTTATCTAATATCCATCAGAAACAATTTTCACAGAATACTTCAAAAGATTGAGATAAAGGACTTGTATAACATTTTACAATGATTTTGAGGATTTATAACAGTAGGGAAGATTACATCGGTCAGTTATTTCTTTCTTCTTTTTTTTTTTT
>VXBT01011290.1:25680-82492 GCA_013400235.1 Oriolus oriolus
TTTTTTTTTTTTTTTTTTTTTTTTTTTTTTTTTTTTTTTTAAACACTGAAGTCTGTCACTAAAAAGTCATTATCTGAACAGGAATGCCAGAAGAGGAAGAAAAGGTAACAGAAGAATAGAATTCAAGTACACACAGAGAGCAGAAAGGAAATTGTACAGGACAGCAAAACTCACAAAGGAAAAGAAAATATTGCAAACAAAGTAAAGGAGGAGGGAAATCAAGAAGGGCAAATCAAGTAAAGAGGATGAAAGCATATGAAAGCAACCCAGGCCCTGGAAAAGGAGTAAGAGGCAAACACATAGAAAATGTTACCAGCCAGCAAAAGCAATAGATGAGAGAGGAAAAAAAAGCAAAATAAATGTATAAAGAAGATCAAATTCTTGTTATCACTTTCTATATTAGAATTGTACAGAAATGTTATTAACATAATATCAAGCACCATGTATGTGGTGAATACAAATCAATGATGTTTCTGAAGCTTTACCTTCAGTTCTGTGTTTCAGAAACACTTAGTCCAATCTCCATGTTAACCAGAGAAAACTCATAAAACCTGTTGAATAAATAAAACTAAGTAGTGTCCATATTCTTCATTTAATCATTTTCTTCTACAGTGTTGATGGGCACTGTGTATTCTTTTTTGGTTGGTTGGGTTTTTTGTGTGTTTCAGAATTAAGCACATAAGTTTAAACTGTTAAGGAGAAAATATGAATGCAGGTAAAGTAAGAACTGAGATGCTGGGATGTAAGAATTTAACTGGTAGTCTCTCACATATAACAAGCTCAATGCTTTTTATAGGATCTTGCATTTATTCATAAACTAAGATGTAAGTGGACAGAAGAGCTTAAGTTTGTAACTCTGCGATTTCTCTTTCGATTTTGAGCCAGCTTGTATGTTTGATTAACTTTAAATTTTTCAGTTCAGGTGGATTCATATGAAGAAACTCTTTAAGCTGACCTGAGTCTTGTATGGACTCTTAGGATGAACTCTAACATACAGTATGCACCAGCAAAAACATTTTCCTTGGAAAGCAGAATGGTAACAGTAGGACTTGCAAAACCAACTGAAAAATAACTCTCAGCAGATGAACTGTCTGCTTTTTAAAGTACGCAGCTCATTCCAAAGACAGAAGTCAAACACCTTAAGATGCCTGGTGTCAGACGCTCTGAGTTGTGATGTTTTAGTATATACTGAAAAACAGGAAGTTCTACAGTGGAAAAAATGCTGAGAAATTGCACAGGAGACTGATTTCACAAAGGTGTTGCAGTCTGTGGAGATTTTTGTAAAAATATCACAGAAAACTACAGAATGGAAAAGAGAGTATTTACACATGAGGAAGGAGATTTGGAGCTTGTTGGAAAGTACATGAGTGAGGGGAAAGTGGAACTGAGGGCTTACTGAAAACATGTAGAGCTCTCCAAAGTGTATTGCATAGCTCCTGAGAAAATTGCTGTATATTAGGAAACCCATCAGTCCTCTTGACGGAATGGAACTTGAGTAATGCACTTTCAAGAGCCTCTTTCCAAAATACAAATAGCAATCAGAGTCTTTGCTGAAATAAAGCTCAGTTTCAGCCTGCAAAACACATATTAAGATAAATTAATAATTAAAAAAATCTACCAGAAAGCTGTGCAATGGGCAGCAATGAAGAACTTAGCTTATTAGCTCCTCTCTGAGAGTCTAATTCACTCTTGTACATCTGCATCCATCAGTAAGACTTCTCTTAGGAAAACAGTGAACAGTGTTTTTCTGTTTCATATCTAGGATTCTTCCTGTTTTATTAATGAAAAAAACAGGGCTTGGATAGGTACAGGTATATATGTATATGTATATATTGTGTGTGTGTGTTTGGAACCTTTGAATTTAGTACATGCAGGAAACTGTTACAGCAAACTCTTACAGCAATATATAGCAGTCATAGCTCCCAGACACTAAAACAGAAATGAACTGCAGTAAACACCAGCTTTTAATACTGGGACTCAAAGCTTCATTTATATCTGTCATCTGAACTCTATCTGGAAGTGATATTCATTTATCCTGCAAATCTATTCCAGTAACATTTTCTGAAACACTTAAAGAAGCTTTATATTGCATTAACGCAATGCAAGTGTCTTCCTTCAGAAGAAGGAAAGAAATAAAAGCGATTTTGTTTCTTAAAAGTGTTATCAGATGTCAGCTAATTGTCCTTCTACTACTACTATTGGTTGTTATATAATCTCTTTCAAAATTGCCTATATATTCATAACTCTGAGACAGGTATAATTTAAAGAGAATCTTAAAATAAACTTTGAGAAGACTTGCATAACTATATAATCTAGCATAATTCTAGAAAACTACCTACTGGAGGCTTACCTTTACTAATTGATATGGTTCCATTATAACCTCTGTTGAAGGGCGAAGCTGCATAGCTGAGTACTTCATGGCTGCCAGTCTGCTTTCAGAGAGTCAAACTCCTTCTCCTGCCCATACCATTATTCTGGCTTTTCCTGTTTCACCTTGGTTGCATTTAATGGCAGGAAGTTCTGATGAGCCCTCAGTGCAGTACATCCCTCCTACCTGCTCTCTGTCCTTGTTGTATCATGTAATAGCGTACCTATGAACTCTATGCTTAAGCTATAATGCACGAGAATAGCAGAAAGACCTGGGCCAGATTAACTGAGTTAAAGCCTCATGTCTGAAACCCCAGTGTTTCTTAGCATGCACAGAAATCTTGCATTTTTCAGAATGATAAGGATTATTGCAAGTTTTTGGTCTTTGATCTTATCCAGTTGCCTCGTGATGCTTATATCAACCATCTTCTTGAATTTAAGCAGAATTTAACACCTGCTTCCAAAATGCCATGAAAGGTAATTTCCATGTTGCCCCCATCTCCAGTTTAGTTCTACCAAGTTAAAATAATTCTCTTTACCTTGTAGTGTATGATACTTGCATTAAAATTATGAATTTTAAAGGAACGAATAGCATTCCTGCCCTAATACATCCAGGGCATTTTAGACAGTAGATAGTCAGACAGGTAGGCCAGTGAAACTAATGTTATGGTGCAATTTAAAAAAAAATTCTTAATTCTGAATATATTTTAAACAGTAATGTAAATCTCTGAGATAAGGAACATGCAGTATATAATATCCTATGAAAAGTACTGTCTTGCCCTGAAGTAGTGATGTCAATAGTTTTGAAAAGGTTAATGAACTATCTCTAAAATATGTTTTTGAAAGCTCTCTATATTCCTTGCACATATTAGATCATCCTTCTGGTATTTTAAAATACAAACAAATCCAGTTAAAAAGATGGCAGAACACATTTGAGTAAATTTCAATCCTATTAAAAAATCATAAACTCAAAATTTACTCACAGACCCATACATTTTAAGAAGTGTCAGCGTGTCCACAATAATGAAGTAATCCATGCAGCTGGGGCACCAAGAAGGACAAAACCCAGCAGGGTAAATGAATGTCACTACAGTATGCTAAATAAGTAAAAGCAGAGCATTTGAAAGGGTTAGAAGTCTACAAATAGGTGATGATAAGTAGAAGGTCAGTTAAAGAAAAACTACCACAGTAAGAACAGAAAGAGTGCCACTGAATGACAAATACAGGGATGTTCTTGTAGAAGAAATTGGATTGCTTTGTCTGCCACACTGTAGAGTTCTCTGCTACTATTAGGCAGCTCCAGCTGTAGTAATATTGCATCTACAGAACCATAGGAATTCTGAAAACACAATATAAATTACACCACACTTTCTAGTATTCACTCGCTACTCATATTTGCAAAGTATATAATCCATTATTGCCCTATTAAACAACTTTCTTCCATCACTTTGTTCTTCTCAAAACAAATCCATCTTTCCCAGAAGCCTGTCTTGCAAAAGGGGAATAACAGCTGAGCTTCCTAGGTGCTTTCAGGGAAGCAGACCGTATTTAAGGACTGATGATGTCAAGATGAATGTGTGTTATACCTAAAGTGAAAAGCAAACGATGTTAGCTGCCAGGTGTGAGCAAGTATGAAATTCATGTGTCACAGAGCAGGAATGAGTGAGGAGAATGTCAGCCAGGCTTCCATGCAGTCCATTCCTACGAATTTCTCTCCCCACCAAAGGAAATTCAGAATAATTGCAATTATCTGTTGAAATTACTCTGAATTTCAACAGACTAAGTACAACAATTTCCATTGTTGAAACTCAGCTTTTCACAGACAGGAGTAACTGTGATTTGGACCAGGATGGTGCCAGGTCTGTGTGCACTGCATGGGGCTGGAAACTGTTAGGCTCATCTGCAGCATTCTGAAGAAGCATGGAGGTAAAAGGAACATGTTGCTTAGCATAGAGGATTGAGAAGGCCCAACATTCTTTAAACATCTTTTTATGTAAAAGATTATATCCACAGTTTGTCTATACAGTCATGTCATTTTACTCACCTAATCTGTAACATATGCACAATAAGTATGTGCAAGAAACAGTCCTAGCCTGTAATCACTGAGTTCTGATTCAAATAAAACAATATTTAATGTCTGTATTATACTATATAAGCCATATTTTTATGCTAATTAACTATGAAGGGGAGTATCAGAATCGATACAAAATTCAATAAATCTTGGTATATAATTCTATAGATTACAATATAACAGATAATGTAGAATTCTGCACTAATAAAAATTTAAAAGGAACAAAGCTAATTTTTTACAAGCCACCTCTTTCCTGCCTATATCCCTCTCTATGTTACGTACACAGACTGGACAAAGCTGTTCTCATTGGTCTTTTTGCTTCTTGAAGGCTATTGATACTTAATGGAATGGCTATATAAACTGTTCAGTAGGAAAAACAGTGAAAAAGAATGGTGTCAAAAAGCTCAAGGATGTAAGCACTTGTATCAGTGAAAGTATTATTAAGGAGAATGAAAGAAAATAGAAAAGATGGTAACAGTCCTGATTTTTAAGTTATCCTGTTTTTACCTGGTAATTTAAAAAACCAGAACTACCTCTTGCCTAGGATTTGGGACATCAAAGCTGTAACGAATGTGCAAAATGGAGAACAATTTCCTAATCTAGCAACTAGAGGAGACACGAGAAATGGTTTATGAGGTTTTTTTCACCATGATTACTTAATTTCTAATGTATAAATGCCCCTTGAAGTCAAGATTTTTTCCACTTAAGTTAATACCTGAATGAAAGACGTGAAGTAGCTTCCTCACTTGCTTTCAGCCTTACTAATTTCTGTTTTGCACAGAGGCATAGTTTCACAGACAAGGGTATGTGCTTTCATTTTGAAGGACACCATAGTTCTGACTAGAAAAATTTCTGATGAAACTCTGTGCAGAAAGACAAGAGAGGAGACATTGCTTCTTTCTTATCTAGGGTTTATCACAACAGAGGCCAGGGTTTTCTTTTTTGAGCAGGATTCAGACCCACAACCATTTCTTAAGAGCACTTAGAGAACAGATTCCAAACAAAATGCTTTGGGGAGCTTAAAGGGTACAAAGATTTTGTTCTTCATCAACTTTGGACATGGAGATTACACTGAGCTGCTGTTCTAAATGAAAATAGTGGCAGGTCTGTGCAGGGGTAACAAACTGAACTCTGTGTTCAGAGTAAGTTTTACTGGTAAGAGCTTAGATGCCTAGAACTTGGGCCAGGCAGTTTATTAGACAGTGGGTTTACATTCTTTTCACAACTCTGAGTGGGATGTGTGTAGGTTCTTTAAAGGGTTAGTGGTGGAGGTGAGTGCAGAGTTCAGATCTCATGGATCTTTAATTAATCTAAGCAGTTTACCACCAGCTTTTGAGGATAGTGTTTAAGCAAGCACATGAACATTAATTTATCTATTCTGTAAATTTTAGAGAAAAAAGTCATATGTAAAAAGCCATATATAATGTTCTCCAGAAATCTAGGACGTGTACATCTTATGACTGGAAATGATACTCTGTTCTGAAAGACTTCATTATCTACAAATGCAATTCACCCCTGTTTTCCTTTGCTTTCCACTCTTCCATGTTCAAACCTATTATATTCCAGAACAGAATCCTGACGTACACCGCTGCCCCTGTATGGCCTTTTATTTCAATCACTGCATGACCAACAGCAATGTGAATATGCAAAACTGAAATCAACTGGGGTTTTTAAATGTATTCAGAAACAATACTTTCCAGCATTTTTCACAATCTCTTGTAGAGTAAATGTGTCAGCAAGTCATCCATATTTGTAACATCCATATTTGTAACAAGATTAATGGAAGTCCCAAAGTCACGAGTAAAACACAACCAGAACATCTCCCCACTTCCCAGTTCTGTATTTTCTTACAGATCATCATTCTTAGTACACCGTTTCAGCGTTCGGAGGGTAACAACTCACTCTAAATAAGCTGTCAAGCTTAATTGAACTACTCTGCAAAAACCACAATCTTCCATAAAAGAAAATGCTTCAAAAGCATAATAGAAAGCAAGATATCTGTCTCTCTAGGGGTTTTTGTCTTTTTTTTTTTTGTAACCATTGTTGAAATTATCTAAAATGGTCACCCTGTGTAAGGAAGAAAGCAAAATCAGCACAAACAATTTCTTACAATTTGGAAAGGCATAGAGGGCAGTTTACCTGCAATTGTCAACGTTACTTCTTCCCACCGCACTAGAGAAGCTGAAAGGTCCGACATTATTGATTTCTACGACTTTTATACAGCCAGTGAAATTGTAGACAGGTCCAGAAATCTACAAAGGGAAAAATGCACACAGTTCTTTTGCTTGTTGTCATTGTGATAAATTTAAAAAATAATTAAGTTTCTATAAAAATATTTGTAGCATAATTTTACCTACTCCTGAAAAACCCTCTTGGTCTCTATTTTTTCTCTAATGAAATTCTACTGAAAAAAAAAAAAGAGTATGAAAAGAAATCACAGCAAGATAAGCAGTACTGACTTAAAAATAAACCTAAAGAATAAATTTAAAAACAGTATTTGGGACATTCAGACAGCACAACAGGTATGCTGAAACACCAGTGAAAAATGTGTTTCACTAACTTGAATCAGGTATTTATTTTTTTATGGAGGAATACAGGTCATGGGCAATGTTAAACAGGGAAGATTTGAAATTTTTGAGTTTACTACTTCCCTGCTCAAAAGATTTCTAGTACCATTAATCATGTTTCAAAGATGCCTAAGGACCTGCCAAAAATGGGAATCACTGCAGGGGCACTGAAAATACAGAGAACAGTTGTTATGCACTGCCAAGGGCCCGTTTCTAACACTGAACATGAAGTCAGGTTTAGATAGTTGCAGAAAGAAAAATAAAAATATCTTGAGGAACAATTTGCTGAAAGCATAATGGAAAGCATTAAATGCTTTTTAAAGCCCAGTAGGAGAATTAAGCCTGCCAGAAAGGCTTAGGGCTAATAGACCATCTAAGTATAAAGGGAATGTTCAAAGAGACAAGGCTCTAGCAGGAAATGTAAATGACTTACCAAATCAAAATTTAATGAAGAGTGGTTCTGGGAGGTTCCCATGACAGAACCCTTTTTTAGTTGGGGTACATCAGAGTTCTGTCTCAAATTGAATTATTACTAGAAAATATTTTTTAAAGAAACCTAAAAAGTGAACAGTGGCAAAAAAAGAAATATCAAATAGTGTTTGCCTGGGATTCCTATGGGAAATTACCATGGTCATCACTTAAAATGGCATCCAAACCATGGGAATGGTAGATATGAATTTTCTGGGGGAGGGGAGGAGGTAGGGCTTGCTTTTTCTGCTTTGTATGATTTTGGAAATGTGGACAAGGTTAGGGCGTGCAAGAACACATCTCAAACCTACAGATCAGTAAGTCCCAATTCCATTCAAGACAGCGATTATGAATTACACTGAAGAACAGAATTAACAGATATGTAAATGAACGTAATGTACAGGGGAATAGTTGAGATGGTTTCTGAAAAGGGAAATTGTAACTCACAGGAGGAACACTGACTATGTGAGAAAGGATGCTTTGGCACATAGCCTTTGATTTCCAAAGGATTTTAACAAGTTTCTGTGTTAAAAGATTCTAAAGTAACTCAGTCCCTCTGGGATAATGAGGAAGGCCTTCAATGAATTAGGAGAATGGTTAAAACAGAAGCAGAAAAATTGTAAATAAATGGTGAGGTTTCTCAATATGGAGAGCCTCTAGAAATCCTTTCTGCAAATCTGTATTAGGGTCTGTGGTCTTCAACATATTTAAGTGGCTCAATGTTTTCTGCACTACTCAGGATAGCAAAACCAAAATCCTGAGAATAGGATTTCACAACATGCAAAAATGTCACAATATGCAAAAATACAAGGTATCTAAGGATGATGATACATATGAGAGTTTCTGAACAGAGTGACTGTACAGACCAGGAATCTTCAGTCAGGAAAACTCACTGTCAGTGAGAGACAGAACAGAACAGTGTGCAGATAAATAAAGAGTTTTCACAGTTTCTCAAAATACAGGATCAAAAGGACACAAAATGACATAAATCAGTGCAAAGATGAAAGCAAGGTAAAGGGTTTGCTTTTCATACAACTCAAAATTAAGTTGTGGAGCTCTGCCATAGCATGTTGTGGATAGTTCAAGTGTAAATGGGGTTAAAAATCAATCATTTTAAAAGGAAAAAAGAGCTGTCTCCCTCCCAGCACACAGACAGGCTGCACAAGTACAATACAGTTGAAGCAAGGAGAGTGGCTTTCCTCTGCACTGCTCAACCACTCTGGAGCATAACACACATGCCATACACTATAAACAGAATGAACTGGCCTTCCAGCTCATGGGAGGGCTCAAAGAGTTCACTAACGTTCATTGCTCATTTACTTAGCAGCAAAGGCTTACAAGAAGTTAAGACTTTAAAAGAGATATATTATTACACAGCAACAATGTGGAAAGTTATGTAACCATCTATAAGGTGGCATTTAAAGTCAAGGAAGTTCAAGTGTGGCAAAGGGAAGATGGTTTCTGTGTGGAACAGACACAGAGGATTACAATGAAGCTTCCTGGAGCTTAAAAAGAAACAAAAACCTCATTCAAGAACTGGACGTGAATGCTCTCCTCCAAGTTAACTTTGTACATTAAGAAAACAATCCTATTTGATATACCATAAGGGCTGGCAGAGGTTATTGCTATGGATTACAGACAACAGAACACTCTTTCTCTTCCTCCTTTGCCAGCCGCTCTGGCATGGAAATAAGTGTGATGGACTGCCAAGTGTTACACTCAGCAGTCTGCTTTTGCTGCCATCATCATAACAAAATACACCAGGTAATCTTTGAAGATGTGTTGCCCTATTAAGCTTCACATTTTAAGTTTTTTAAGAGACGCTTGTTTTTTTTTTCCCTGCCCTTTATAAATAGTAAATAAAATAATTTTGAAATTAACAGGATGCAGGATCTGTTGCAAATTTATTATGAACACAGACAGAAGTGGTTACATGATTCTGAGCTGGAAACTACATGGGACCTGTAACAGTGACCCCCCAAAAATGGACAATTGAACAGTGTTTTAGTATTGTCCATGTAAATCAACTTGTTAAAGCTCTGCTGCTTTTTTTCTCCCTGAGCCTCTTATGATTGTCTCAGTCATACCATGCATGTGTTTCAACAAAAGTCCTCTTTCTTGGGATTGTAAAAATGAGCAAACAAAAAAGAAAACAAAAGAAATCAATTAATGCAAAGGTCAGATACAATATGATTTTATGATAGCTACTGTGACAAGGTAAGTTGATCCAAGACTCTGGTATAGGGAAAATTCTATGTCAACCTCTGATCCATTTTGCACACTGAAGAGCAAATTCGTCAGTTGGTTTGGAAATCAACATTTATCTGCATATTCCCCCAAACACTATAACAGTGAATATTTTAACAACATGGTTCCCTTCCCCTCACTACTGGCTGGCCTCCTAATAATTTCTTTTACATTGATATGTGCATATTTTGAAGGTAATGCATTCCTCTAAAGCAATCTTAAAATAATTACTTCTTTGTTTTTTAATTATAACTACATTATAAACATTTTGGTCAAACAATTACTTGTATTTGTTCTGCTATGCTATCTGTACAAAAGAAATCATATCTTAGAGATATATAGGAATAAGAGCTATTGATATGTATAATCAAAAGTAAGCAGCTTTTATTCTGTTATTTTTAAGAACAGATACTTTTTGTGTTTAGCAGAGTATTACAATGTAGACTTCACATGTAGTTGAGTTTCCTTCCATTTACAAAAATACATTAATATGCTGACAAACTGTAACACTTAAATTGCTTGAAAATGTCAGGGCCAGAGCAACACCAGAAATTTAGTCTAATAAAATTCACTATTCACAATCTATTCAGATATGTTTGACATATAGTAACCATGCTCTTTAAATGCCCTTTATACTTGACAAAAATGAGTACAGATACTTACCTTGTAGGAAAAGTTCACACATATGTGCCAAATCATTTATTAACATCCCTTACTGACTACCCCAAATTAAGCTGCTGTTAGATAGAATTAACCTAGAATGAGTTCCTAATGAAATGAACTTACATGCTGTCAACTCACTACAGGTTCATAAATAATATAATGAGGTTTTGGCTTATGATCTGAGCATTTATTTTAAAAATATGATTAACTGGAAAGAAAACAAAGCATAGCACAATCTTTCTTCATTTGTCTCCACTCAAGATAAATTTTATATATCTTAAAAATTCTCACTATAGATATTACAGTGTACCAGAATACACTATTTAGTAGTCTTTCACATCTTTGTGATTCCTGAAATATGTGTGATTTTGGAGTCTGAGCTCTCTTCAATAGACTGCAAAACTTTTCAAATGCAATATTTCAAACTTAAATAAAATAACTCAGGTGCATATCTTTGAATGCTCTCATAAAATTTTAACTTTTATTTACTAAAACCACGGTGAATTGTTTGTAAATTAATAATGCAAAAAACCCCTCAACTTAGATAACAGCTTCTTTACTCCAGTTT
Source organism: Oriolus oriolus (assembly GCA_013400235.1). NCBI lineage: Eukaryota > Metazoa > Chordata > Aves > Passeriformes > Corvidae > Oriolus > Oriolus oriolus. The sequence goes on from VXBT01011290.1 coordinate 36,632, forward strand.
TGTTTTCTCCTAGTGATTAGAATCATATGAAACAGTCATAATGAACTCTGAAATTAAGCAAGCCATAATCACAGCTCTATATTCTCTTCAAATTGGCCATACAAATTTGGCTCACCATCTCAGTTTTAACCTGCTTGAAGCCTACTGCAACTGAACTTCAATATCAAGCCCACTGAAAAAAATTTCTGAAAACCAAAAATAACATTTTGAAAAACCCAAACAAAACCACACCTAAATTCCATGGGTTGTGGTGGTGATGCTTCCCCCTAAAGAAGAATTTGTTCTTTAAAAATGTCATTTTAAAACCTATTTTTCTCTCTTAGATACTGAATTACATACAGCACAAAAGAGAACTATGCAGACTATCAAATTAGCAGGAAGGCAATCAGAATGGGCTTAATACAAGAGGACATTATTCTGCCTTTATTTTTCACTTATTGAACACTGAAACTTGCCTGCATTCAAGGCAACATGCTATATATGAGATGTGTACTTTCTTCAAGGCAAAAGTTCTCAAGGCTTTGTTAAAAATCAGCATTAGTGACTCAGACACCAAATTGCCAAAAAATGTAACACTTTTGCTCTTGTTGATGTAAATGTTTTTAAAATCAATTAATAAAAATTAAACCTCATTCATTTTACCTCTGGTAGTTAGGCAAAATGGACACGGCTAGTCTGGTTAATTTGTACAGCTACTAATGAGAGAGAACTGCTAGACTTTGAGAAGTCCTGCTGAAGCAGACAGTGGCAGGGGATAGTGTGCCTTTAATGTACCTGTACTGTTGGTTACTTCACTTTCTAATATTTACTTTTAATAACACTTTCAGTACTCAGTTCAAATTTTAAACCACAAGCATTTTTATTGTTAGATAATGGAGTATGAGCCAAAAAGCTTCATGAGATTTCAAAATGTGTAGGAAAGTGAAAAGTAGTATTAGCTCTAAACCAAAGTAATAAAAGAAAACACTTAAAATATGGGAGAAGGAATAGTGCTTCAGCTTCTGTCCTGGTACTAGTATAGAAATGGGAAGGCAAAATGAGAATATGTACTGGTAAAATTGCCTACATGCTATCATATAAATAAATTGGGTGAAACACCAAGGAACTGAAATTTTCTCCATCCTGACTCGTACTGGCTATGAAATTAAATACTCTATAAACCTATACATAACACCAAAATTTCATTCAATTCATATTTTAAGATAATAAATGATTTTACACCAATATTGTGATTCTGAGCCAAATACCCCAAAATAATTTTGATTAAGTTATACTAACACAACTAAAAAGGGGTTCAAGAGGTAAGTGAAATCCAGATTTTTTTTCATCTAACTACCTCTATTGAACTTTTTCAATAATTTACTGTTATTACCCTGAATCTGTTTTACTTTATCTGCCATAGATATCAATACCACTATCCTATCACTAGATTTCATGAAACGAGAATGGTAAAGCATAATAATATAGTCAGAAGAGGGGGAGAAAATAAATCCCCAAACTGCCCAGGGTGGTACAGGTTTACATTTCTGCTCTTCATTTCTCAACTGTTCTAGCCACTCAAATCAGGGATTGCAAAACTTACAGCCCTGATGGTTCTGCTCTGGGAAACCAGCAAGTCAACAGTTCTTCCAGCCTCCGGTGCTGCAGAGCAGGGAACTGAGACTATCCTCTCACACTGGATCTGAACTGGCAAACCACCTCCTGCATCGCTGTGCTTCACAGTGGAAACCAGACAGGTCATCTGCCTGGTCCCAGACTCAGGGGGAACCAGCTCACCGTGTAACAAACACTCACATTCCTCTTGCATCATTTCTTCATCTAAATTGACTGCCAGCCTAAAACTTGACCATAAGTGCTTCACTGTCAATTTTTCATGATTCTGGCAGTTCTATCTCAGAATGGTTCATTAAACCACAAAGGATTAATTAAAATTACTAAGTCTGAAAGATTCAAGAGTACTGGGAAATACCCTTACCATTTTTATGGAAGTTCATCCTTGGCCAGAATCCTTATCTTTTAAGCTTGCTCTTGGCTTGCACTTAAACAAGGGCAATGTTGCATTTCAGAAGGGATGTGAACACTCTGATGTGAGGAAGGACCTTCCTAAGCTTTATGGCTAGCCATGTCTGCCCCTTTTCTAAACAATTTCAGTGTTTATACTTAAAAGATCATAATGCATGATTCACTTACTGCATTTGCTGTTGCAATTCTTAATAAGTTCAACTACTGTAATTTATCTTTTTCAATTCTCTCAGTTTAATGTGATACAATACCTTGCCCCTGAGAAAGATGGAAAATATATTGGCCTGAGAGGAGTAGAAAATGTAGAGTGAAATTTGGAAAACGGACTTATCTTTCTTGTACAATGCAGACTATCAACTGTGGAAACCAGCTCATCTCCCTGCATTTCACTTTTTCAGAGTGACACTGAAGTTACACGTTGAACACCATGTTAACACATTACAGTATTACAGCACTTAGAGGAAGGTGTTCAGAGTCCATCACCATGAACTGGATTTCAGTCCAAGTCAGTCAACTTCTGTAGTTCTGGTTCTTGTCCAATCAATAACCAATCACTCACATCTACAAACATACAACCCAAGAGATGTTTGAATCAAGCATATGTGTTTATATGCTGATGGATTTGATGATTCTCATGGGTCACTTTCAAGTCAGGACATTCTATATCTAAAGTAAGATTCAGTGTGAAACACATCTTAGTGAATTATAGATGCTGAGTTACAAAAAAGGAAGAGTTCTAACAAGAAGTTGTACACCTGTCTGAACTAGAAGAGATAACACCTTACCTAAAAAAAAGACCTCTGTATATAAAAAGGTGTCTTCAGAATGAAAAAAATGCCCATAAAAATGAAAATGTTCTGATAAAATAGACTTTTCCTTAATGAATATGTATGGTATATGGTATTCAGAAGGGCCTAATTTTGCCAGACTCCTAAGAAAACTGAAGAGTCTCTGCTGAAGAAGGGAGAGAGGAGGAAAATTTCTTCATAGATTTTCATGATCTGTGCTTATCTTATGTCATGCCAGTACACCTTCTAGAAACATATGCAACTGGTTTGTCTGGTTTTGTAAATCTTAAATATGTTTTTTTTTCTTATAGTGCAGTGTCTCAAGGCAAGAGGTGTTGCAAGGTAACACAATACTCCTCGCACACTAGGTAAGGAATATATCAGCTGGCACACACACAATGCTTTTCAGCAAATGCCTTCACTTCCCCTAAATACTCCAGAGAATCCAATGAGGCGTATATCAGGACCAGGTAAGAAGCAGTGGTTTACAGTGTTAGAAACATGGTAACAAAGAGAGCTGCCTGACACATAACAAGGTTTTTAGGAGCATGTGGGCATTCCAAGGTTACCAAGATGTTAGTCACATGCATTTATGTGATCAGAGGTGTATCTACAGTAGACAGATCACATAAAAATGTTAACCATGATATGCTAAGAAGGTGATGAATCCACAGACTTCCAAAATGCATTTAATTATCTTACTATAGTAAAACAATATGAACTGTTGTGTTCTGAACCAAATAAACTCTACCAATAACAAGAAATTTAAAACTTTTCTTAATTTTTAATGAAACTACTGACAGATTACTGCTCCTTTTTGTCTGCTCTGTCCTTCAGTTAGGTGTTACTGGCCCTGTGACAAACGTAGTAGAACATGAAAGTTCATCTATAATTCATCATAATAACATAGATTTAGATTAATGGCAGTTTTAACTTGACACAGTTGACAAGTGGACATATAACCTGTTTTTTTATCTCTTCTGAGGAAACAAAAACTTTTAGCAAAGGAGTGAGGCAAGGAGTTGAATTTGGTTACCTGATTCTTTGGTTTAGTTTGAATTTCTGTTTTGAGAGATGCAGTCCTGCCTGAGAGACTTATGACAATATGTGTTTCCCCAGAGCTTTGAACTGTACTGCCAACTCATTGACAAAGATTGATGTTGATTTTTGTGGAGCATTTCCTTTTGGTCTAGCTCTAAATTTTCTTTTTACCCACCTTGACTTGTATACTATTAATATACTTGTCAAAAGACACACCTAATCCTGAAATTCTCATACTTGCCTGGAGTTTCGTGCTCAGACTCCTTGCCTAAAGCATTTACAAATTTTATTTGGAATTGATAGTCCTCAGGAAAACCAGAGTAAACAAAAAGATCAGATTCACATGAAACTACATTATGCACTATATGATTTAGAGGAGAGATCAAACCATGTTCTAAAAACTGAAAGTTTAAAGTAAGTTCTGCACTTATAAAAAAGAAAACACATATTAAAATAATTAAATGCGCATGACAGACAGAGTCTAAACTGCTCCTTTACTTACTTCCATCACTCAGATCCTGGAAGTGAGTTCCCTCCCCTCCCTCCCTAACATTGCTTTAAGCCTCAATGCTCACTTGTTCTATTCTTCTCAAGATGAAATCTTACCTCCTTCATTTTTACTGTCAGCATACCTCAGGCTGTAATTTAGGACAAACACCACAGGTCAGCCACTTTCCCTTTCCAGAGACTTAATGTATTTGTATTCCTTTTCAAGCACATTCTTTCTTGTTGAAAAAAACTTGCCAAAAGTAAAAAAAAGTCAACACTATTTAAAGCCCTTTGAATGAGGTTAAAAAAAAATAATGCAATATACATACTACTAAGATAAAATAATTTATTTATTTTTCTATTCAGTCTTCACAGAGATTACAAGTGTCATTAATAACAGTATGAAGATCTGGTACTCAGAGGACTCTGAACCCTCCCTTCCACTATTCTGCAGCCATTGAGGCTTCTACGGCCACATTAAAGTACATCTGACCATGTGAAATAATTCAGGTTTCTTTTCCTACCATTCTCTTAGAAATAGAAATATTAGACAAGGGTAAAGAACCATCTTCACCAGACACTGAAACTGTATCCTATATCTCCAGTAGCAACCAATACAGCATTCTAGGAAAAAGAACGGTAACCGATCACAGCATGGCTGAGGTTTGAAGGGACCTCTGGAGGTCACCTTGTCCAGCCCTCCTACTGAAGTAGTGTCACCTAGAGCCGATTGCTTAGGATCAAATCCAGACAGCTTTTGAATATCTCCATGAATGGAGACTGCCATACCAATCAGAGCAACCTGTGCCAGTGCTCAGGCACCCTCACAGTGGAAAAGTTCTGATATTCAGATGATACCTCCTGTGTTTTATCTTGTGCCCGTTGCCTCTGGTTCTGTCACTTGGCACTGCTGAAAAGAACATGGCTCTACCCTTTTTGCATCCTTTCTTCAGATATTTATAGAATATTGGTGAGTTTTCCTCCAGAGCTTTCTCCAGGCTGAACAGTCCTGGCTCTCTCAGCCTTTCCTAACAGGAGAGATGTTCCAGTTCCTTAATCAACTCTGTGGCTGTGTGCTGGTCTCTCTCCAGTATGTCCATGTCTCTCTTGTACTGAGGAGCCCAGGACTGGACACAGCACTCCAGATGTGGCCTCACCAGGGCTGAGCACAGGATACAGATCACCTCCCTCAGCACGCCAGCAGTGCTTCTCCTAATGCAGCTCAGCATACCCTTAGCCTCCTTTGCTGCAGGGGCACATTGCTGGCTCCTGTTCATCTTGCTGTCCGCCAGGACCTCCCAGTTCTTTACTGTAAGACATCTACAAACTCTTTCCTGTAAACCATGCAAATCACAGGATTCCTGATGATCTCAGGCATTTCTTCATTCATGTTAGTAGAATACTTTTCACATGATGATTTGGCTATTGGAATTTCAGTGGCCATAATGAATAAACTTTCTTATACGAATACACACATACGTGCACATGTGCATGCTCACACACACAGGCACACAGAGGTTTGCATTCGTGCACTTATTTATGCTGTTAACCAGGAATCTCTTTTGACTAAACATCTGGCTAATCCAAATACTTCTCCTCCAATCCCATTAAAGGATTCAGAAGTACTCTGCTGTATGGACATATAAGATGGACAATAGGGTTGTAGAATAAACAATTTTCATTATCACAAACTGATTGCAAGACAAAATCAGTAGCACTATTTTTCAGATCTTGCTTACCTATGAGCTCAAAAATGCCAAACAATATAGGCTTATGTGAATAGTAAGGTTATTCCTATTATTTCAGGTCTACATGGGCATTTAATCTTATAATTAACTTGTGTTATTTTTAAATACATTTTATAAATGTACTGGTTTTAATTTTTCCTCTCTTATTTTCTTTTCATAGTATTCAGCCTGTGCTGTAAACAATTGCCTGTAAAGCAGTGTTCTGTAACCTGGTATAAGAATCTGTATAATGAGACATGACATAATCACGTATTGCTTTTTTCTGCTATTATACTCAGAGAAAACAATTTTCTGTAGTTGTATATACGGTTCTCAGAAATTTGTAATCGCAAACACAATAAAGTAAGTAAAATCCAGGTAAACAGAGAGTTGTAAACCACAGAAGAGAGTGACAGGCACCAACAGAGTAACTTATCTTTACTCCTTTTTGCTTTCAAAAAAATTACCATTAATACCAATAAAACTGGAAATTAAAGATTTTGTGCTAATGCTCCCCACAGTTCCATTTCATGAAATGATTCCTCCTCTTCCTCTATTCTTTCATTTCCAAATCTCATTTCATTTAGATGAAAGAGCACAAAATAATAGTTGCATTTCCAACGTAGAATAGCCACCAGTTTCTGTGTTCCTCTCTTTTTTAAAAAAGTTGCACGCCAAAAATCACGAATTTACAAACAATGTGATCATCATGTTCTTCTCTTAATGACTCTTTACATTACAGCAGCTTAGTCAGCCTCTACCTTCAGAGCAGAGTGCATTCCCTGCTGTCTTGGCAAATGTGTTGTTTGACCACTTTTCAGGCTCAGATGTTCCCTGGATGCCCAATAGGTACATTCAGATACTTGGTTTAGAGTGAAGCCATTAAGCAAACAGCACTGAAAGGCTTATTTGCCAGGAATCAGGAATGGCCTCCATTTAGTATAGTTTGCTATAAAATCTGCCTCTGCTACATTGTTTGCTATTGGGAAAAGGAATGAAGCAACACAGCAAAATGTCAAAGCTGTCAAGAAACACAAAGTCAATTTATTGTTACAGAAATAATGGAAACTTCTATGTAGAAGATCAGTGAGAATGGGAGACCCTGTACTGAGAAAGAATGCAGAGAAAGATAGCTGATATTATTAGAGAAGTAGGTTCTAGGCAAAATCACATAACTGTGAGACTAACTTAGCATGCATAACAGGAAACCAAATGCTTTTCAATTTGGTAGTCTCTATTCCTCAACAAAACGTTTGATGTCTTTTTATTCTCAAATACACACTCAGCCTAAAAAAAAACCCCAACAAACCTTACATGGCAGACTGATAAATGTCAAGGACACTACAGAAATCACCCAGATTAACTCCAGAAGGAGCAAACAGGAATTACCGAAATTTAAACAGAGTCTAGACAAAGAAAACTACATCTTCAGTGATGTTTTTCTTTTTTGGAAGGAAAAATCACAAAACTGATCAGATAAAGAACTGAAAACATCAAAGATGGAAGGTGTGAAATTTTCTTAATTAAAATGGCAGGAATGTCTGGCAATCACCTGCTGGAAGAGGGGACTGGGAATGATGAATACACAGAAACCCACACACAAAGAAACAGCAAAGAATATAATATATGTTGGAAGTAGAAAGCATAAAGATGAAATAAAACTTGCCAAAAACTCAAACTGAGCGGGACCTTATGCAAGTTTCAAACACATGGAGAAAACAAGAGTGACAGACCAAGTGAGGACCAAGTTACAAATACTGCAGCTGCCACCAAAACTGTTTGTCTTCTTAACACTGGAAAAGCAGTGTTAAAAGTTCCAGGGTTTTCCTAGACAGTCATGTATCAGCATAATTTTGTACTAGGCGGCATAGTTCATTTGCTTCTATTTTAAATTAGCATTATGCTCTCTTAAGCATAAAATTTACACTGGTAGAAAGATAAAATATGATTTGTTTCTATAATGAGCCAAAGAGTGGGCTCTGATTAAAAAAAATAAAAAGTTTCTAGGTAACAACCCAGAAGGAAGACAATAGGCATAGCAGGGAAGTAGCAGACTGCAGCTTAAGCAGAGAAACTGAAACTACTCTTAGGAGGACAGAGCACAGAACCTGGGCTCAGACATAATGAAGAAGAAAACAGGACCAAAGAAGATGCAAACTCACTAAATTTCACAAAGGCAGTGAGAGACTAAAAACCTGCCTGCAAGATCATGGTGGGTGGGCGAGGGTTGTGGCTAGCTGTTTTTCTTCTACTTTGTTTGACTTCATACCAGCTTTTATTATGAAGAGGTTAAGTGTTCTATTTTCTAGGTTTTTTTCTACCAAAACCTGGAATGTAACTTATTTTGAAGACTTTTGGTCTTCTTTGGTTAAGGAAAACCATGCAAAATATCATGCCCAGATAACTTCCTGCAGTCTAGGTCAGATCAAGAGGCTACCAGCTGCGAGGATATTTATGCATTCTTGTGTTACGGCTCCATGAGAAAACCCCAGATTTCAACATTCATTTCACTCAAAGATTAGGAAAGGTATATATCCTCATACGACTATTTTCATATAAAATACATGAAGAGAACTTTCTCCTGGCCGTCCTAATATTTCTTTATAAAGAGATTGCTACTTCCTGGTGGAAGAAATGGTTTTACCACGTAGTCGGGGCTCTCACTTCCGGAAATAGCTTTAGCACACTGAAAAGTCTACTGCAGGCCTACAAATTATCAATGACACCTAACAGAAGTATGAGAGAAAATACTGTGTGTGATTCTGAGCACATGACACAAATTAGCCACAAAGGTCCCTCTGAGGTGACAGTGCAGTTGAGGGAATGTAGTGGGTAGAGCCCAGCTGGCAGATAGGATCCCTCCACTCTCTTGCTCCCACCCCGTCATCAGGATGGTAGAGAGAAGAAGGGAATATGTGATCAAACTCATGGGTTGACATTAAGACAGTTTAGTAAGTGAAGAAAAAAAAGTGATGCAAAAGTAATCACCACCAGCAGGCAGGTGCCCAGCCAGTCCCTGAGCAACAGCTACTTTGGAAAATCTTCCTCCCATTTTTTTGCTGAGCACGATGTTATATGGTATGGGATAGCCTTTTGGTCACCCAGGATCAGCTGTCTCAGCTGTCTCATCCCAGGCTCTTGACCACACACAGTTTTCACTGAGGGGTAGGAGCAAGAAACAGAGAAGGAATTGATGCTGTGTAAACAATGTTCAGCAACAGCCAAATCATCCCTGTATTAGCAACACTGCTTGGGTCACCAGTCTAAAACACAGCACCATACAAGCTGCTGTGAGGAAAATTAGCTGCACCCCAGCCAGATCCAGTAGGGAGAATCAATACATACTGACACATTGCATTTATCATACAAGATTTCGCACATACATTATAACAGTAGTTGATGCAGAGTCAGTGCATGGAAACACAATTGCCACTAAAGATGTTGTTGTTGAGATATGCAAAGTCATAAAAACACTAGTGAAAATGGGGACAGAAGTAAGAAATAAAACCCAAAAATTACTGTACCAGAATACTGTAAAAACACAGCGGTAAGAGCAAAGATTTTTTAATTGTCAGCAGTTCAGGAGGCACTACATGGTTATGGAAAATTAAATAAACTACCTTAGTGTACCTCATAGCAACATGGATGTTTTTGGTTACTGAGTTTGTATTTATCAGAAATGGCAACAATTTGCTTCACTTGCCATCCAAAGCACAGAAGTTTAAACCGTAAAAGTAATTTTCAATCGGATTTAGAAGCAAATTGTCTTCTTTTTTTTCCTGAAGAGAAACTCATGGATTTGCATTTTAATAGGATGAAGTTATATACCCAAAACTTCATGTTTGTGGCATAAACCCCTCTGCTGCTGAAAAAACTGAGAAAAATCACACATACATAAAATAGGAACAGATGAATATTCAGATCACTTTTATCTATTAAAACGTGATAAGAATTTTGCATAACATGCTTTTTTCTCATGTAGATTAAGTTTTGTGGCTAGATTGCTACAGTTGATGCCTCAAAATTTACCTTTATCAAAAAAAACCCAAGTTAACAGATGAGTAAATTGTTAGTTAAAGGAGATCAGCTCTTGATTTTAGCTGTGGGTTGAGGGGAATGCATAAAGAAACTCAAGGCAATATTTGTGCAAGCTCATCAATTGCATAAAGATCCAATCTGCAAGAGATGAACCTACAGTTACCAAATACAGAAGGAAAGAGTGGGGGAGAAATCTAGGGAACTGCTGGTTGAAAGGGTCATTTGTGTAATCATTGCATGAATTGCTCGACTAGTACATACACGCTGTCAAATATATCTCTGCCTTGTCAAATATCTGGTTTCTCTTGAAGTGGAAAGGGTCCTGCCTAAACTACATGGAAGTAATTGCTCTTGCACAATCTCCCTTTAGGATTACACCATCAGGTTGTATCACCTCAAGAACTACAAAGGAAGATTAGAGGCTGTGACCTGGTATCTGCTGGTACACAGTCAGCACATTACCTTTTCCAAGGGGTAAACCCTAGCTCTCTTTTGTTCTTCTTCATTGCCTATAGGGAGTGCAGTGGCCACTATTCATGACTCTTAGATACAATTCTACCTTGAAAAAGAGAGTGAAAGGAAGGGGTAAACCAGACCAATAACCCATACAAATTTTATGTGTGAAACCTTTCTTTTAGGAAGAAAGTGTGCCTGTATACATTTTCAGTCCAAGCAGATAGTCTGCCATAGAGACCTTCTTGTTATACAAAATCCCAGAGTACACTTATTCAATGGATGATTACAGCCTTTTCTCCCAGGCTTTGGGGCTCTGCTTGGAAACAGAGCAATGTTCAACTCATTGTCTGGAAGGAGCTCAAAGTGTTTAGATGACAGATGTCTGGGATGCAAGCATTGAAGAGCATTGCTGCATTAAGTCACTTCACTGTAGTTTAAGCTTGAAGCGTTGCTGGAATGGACTGATGCCAAACACATCCTCTAAGGGCTCATGAAAGTTGTCTGCTAACTGCTCAAGCCTTACTTCTCACTTATCATCAACCAGACCTGCTGAAATTTTCAAAAAGGGATCACAAAGAGTCACACAGAGGAATTAACAAAATGCCATCTTCACAGATGATGCCATCTGTTGAGATCCATTTCTTCCAGGAAAACAGCAATTATTTCTTTTTGTCATTTGTATAACGTGAAGTCATAAACCTATAGCTACAACTCTCAAAGGTATATAATTTTAAATTGCACCGAATTTTATGATATCAATGTGAAGGCATAGCTCCATCAAACACTACAGATCCTGTGTAGCAGGCTGCTTGAATGTGCTGTCCATCCCATAATGTTGCCTGCTGCCAATTTCAAGGTAACAATCACTTTTTGAAAAGAGCTTCCAAACTGGACCATGAATAATAGGCAAGTGAAGGTGAAGTACCTGACGAGCTACCTGAGAAGGTGATATGCACATACACACTACCACATTTTCAGATAAAACAGGAAGTCTGGGAACGTGAGAAGCGATTGGATAAAAAGGACTGAATATGCTCAGCAGAAGGAGTCATCCCAGATGTCTATGACTGTCCTGGGCACACTGAAGAGACAATTGGTTAATGCAATGAAGTGAATCACACTTGTTGAAGAGTGAAAACATCACAAAGACACTGAAAATTGCATCCCAGGACTACTCCCATAGCAGCGCACACATCAAGATAAGGTATCAAGGAGATGTCTTCCCAACAAAAATGGGCTCCGGTTGTTGCCAGGATCCTGTGGTAACATGCAGGAACTGTGGACTAATTAAGTGTCAACATCAACCACGAACTGAAGACCTTAACATCTGGTCAGTCTTGCAGCTATGGGAAAACAAAAATCCTCACAGATGAAAGACAAAATCTGGTCTTGCAGGCCTGCCAATATTGTTCAAAGAAAAATGATCACCTGGAGTTGAACTTGCAAATTCATAAAAGCAGCTTGCATGCCAGTTCAAAACAATGCCATCCCTTTTTAAAATGTTCTTCAAAATAAGGAAATAACCTCCACAGAAACAGAATCATGTCTTTGCATATCATCAAATCACACCTTTGCATATCACCAAAACAGCATCTTGTTTCTGATAAAATTAGGGTACTTTTGCATAGAGTAATTGTGAGGGTTGATGAGAAAAAGGCCTGGAGTAATACGACAGGAAGGCATCAAAAAGCCAAGAGAACTGTTGCAGTTTGTCAGTCTTTTCTCATATGAGAGATGTTCCAACACCTTGATAATCTTTGTAGCCCTCTACTGGAGATGCTCCAGTAAGTCCAGATGTTTCTTGTACTGGGCAGGTACAGAACTGGTCACATTAATTCAGATACAACCTCACCAGTGCTGAATAGAGAGGATGAATTCCCACCCATGCACGGTGAGGGTGCATAACCGGCTCATAGACAGCTTGCTTCTCACCAGAAATCCAAGGTTCTCCTTTGCCAAGCTGTACTCCAGCTGACACCACAATGTACTTGCAGATGGGATTATTATTCCTCAGTCACAGGAATTTGCAATACCGCTTTTTGAACTCCATGAGAGTTCTGTCAGCCCATTTCTCCAGTCTGTTGAGGTCCCTCTGGGTGGCAGCACAACACTCGGCGGTGAATTAGCTGCTTTCCAGTTTTGAATCAATCTAAGAGCTTGCTGAGGGTGCACTCTGTTCCATCATCCAGGTCACTACTGAAGAAGTTGAACCGTGTCGGACCCACTAGTAAATTCTGGGGCACCTCACTAGTTACTGGCCTCCAACTAGACTTTGTATCACTGATCACAACACTTCAGGCTTGGTCATTTAGCCTTTTTTTAATCCACCTCACTGTGAGCTTCTATATACACCTGTACTTTGTCAGTTTTTCTATGATGATGTCATAGGTGACAGTGTCAAAAACTTTACTGAAGTCATGGTAAGCAGCATCTACTGCTCTCCCTTGTCCACCAAGCTGGTCACCTAATTGCAGAGGCTGTGAGGCTGGTCAAGTATGATTTCCTCTTTTAAATCCCTGTTGATGACTTCCAGTTACTTTCTTGGCCTCCATGTGTTTGGGAATTGTTTCCAGGAGGCTTTTCTGCATCACCTTCCCTGTGACTGAGGTGAGGTTGCTAACCTATAGTTTCACAGATCTTCCTTCTTCCCCTTCTCAAAGATGGTGATATTTGTTCTCTTCCAGTCTTCAGGAACCTCTCCTAACTGCCATAACCATTCAAAGATAATTAACAGTGCAATCACAATGGCATCAGATAGTTTTCTCAGCACTCCTGGATGCAAACCATCAAACCCCAGAGACTTACATGTGACCAGTGTGTTTAAGGGGTCCCTAACCTAGTCCTTCTCACAGAATCACAGAATTAACTAGGTTGGAAAAGACTTTTGAGATCAAGTCCAACCTATGACCTAACACCACCTTATCAACTAAACCATGGCATTAAGTGCCACATCCAGTCGTTTTTTAAACACCCCAGGGACAGTGACTCCACAAGTAGTAAGCATTCCTTGCTCCAGAATTTTCCTTTGGTCTTAGGGACCTGGGATTCCTGAAGGTTGGTCTTATGATGCCCTAGTTTTGGCCAGGAGAGGGTTTACTTTTTGCAATAGCTGGGAGCAGGCATGGCCAGGACCCTAATATTATTCCATACCAACTCACGTCATTGCCAGGGGAGAGGGAAAGGGACTCTGTCTCACTTCTCAGGAGAAGGGTGTTCCTTCCAGTCGAAAAACCTCGTAGCCGGGCGTGGTCCAGCATTTGTTTATTGCTGAGCATTTCAGCTCAGCACAGTGTGAAATGGTAGCAGACATTCTTGTGTTTTTCATGTTGACTAAGAGGAGAGAAAGAGCTTGAACAAACTCCCTAGAGGTACTGGAATAGAAAAAACTCCTGGTATCACACAGGAATACATGATTTGCACTTTTTATCAAACAGATTTTTTTACAGTATATCTATTCGTCTGAGCGTGCCCACCAGTTGCCTTTAAAAAATTGAATCATACCATACTATTTTCCTTATAATTTATCTTTTGTTTCCCAAAGCCTTACTTCCCTCTATAGGAAATATTAGTCAAAAAGGAAAGGAAATATTTCTTCCATACTAAACAGAAATCTGAATTCAAATCTCTTATTAAATTCTCCAAATTCAGAGTTTGTTTACATCCCTTTACCCCATATGTTTTTTTAGAAATGATCTCAAAAGAACAAGACAGAGAAATTTTCAGTGGTGCCTTGGTATCAGTCTTTTAATTTGTTGAGGATGCTATCTGGTCAGCTTCAAGCACTTAGCACACACAAGTCTGAGTTCAGGCACTGAAATTATGAAACAATTAAAATGCTTTTGACAAAAATACTTCCATAAAGTCAAATTCTGAGGGGATTTCAGTGAGAAAGTGGCACAACCGTCATCATTTAAGATCAGCAAAAGACTTTGCTATTTTCCTTTCTTTCAGACTCAGAATCTTCAGGAGTTTGATTTCCCCATGCACACAGAGCTCTAGCTTATTTCTAGCTGCATAAAAGAGCTTCTAGAGAACACAGTTAAAGCCATGCATATTGAGAATTTAATGTAAACAAGAAACAGGAATAATCAATTTGGCTCAGCATCCTGATTCTGCTGAGAGTTTTGGAGTGCAGACTCAGTGCTTTTAATGTTCTGATTCAGTGTGGCTGCTCTTAGCCAAGGCCTGTTGCACAGATGGCCCTGGGCCATGAACTTCTTAAAGTTCACTGGCTTCTTTTCTGCAAGAATATAGTGTAGCTAAATTATCACCAGTGAGGGTGATCTGTAGGTCTGTAATAAGGATAATGATCTTGGTATTTTAGCATTACCTAATGAGAGTGAATTACATTTTTAATCTTGTTTATAGTAATCAGTTTATATTGTGGACTGCTGATATATATGTGGAATGCAAATGCTTTTTTTTTAATGTAGAGATGCTGATATTAATAGGACTTTTGCACTTCACTGAAGCATAGTCTTGTCAAAATAATTCAATTTATATAACTTTAAGTGTCCCCTTTAATTTGATGCATTAGATAATCAGTGAGAAAAAACCTTGATTTCTCAGCAGCAGTACTTTCTGGTCTGTGCACTTAACACAGTGAAGATATTTCTTGATTTCTCATTTGAAGTTACTTTGTTATGGTGTTAGGAGACTTTATTGAAAAGTTTAATAGACATTCTATTAATATAATATCAGTATTTGCATTACTAATATTACTATTTTTGTAATATTAAATACATGGATATGTGAAATTATAACTTCTCTAAACCAACTCTTGTGAAATTTAAAATAGAAGCAGTAAAAATATCACAGAATACCACTGGAGAAATATAAATTTTCACAATCAATAAGTCTGAAATTATAAACTTCAAAAATACTTCTCTTAATATCTTCCTAATAAAACGTGAATTTCAACTGTAACTAACAAAATCACCCAGATTAACATAACTTTTCAATGTAAACTTATCAAGAAGCATTCAGGAAATAGTATGGAAAATCTTTATACTTATTTTATGTCCCATTTAACATTATTAATATTATAAATTTGGAATTTATTAGACATACTAGAAAAATTTATTGTACATTTTGATTAGTAGTCTAGGTTTAAATTTTACTATAACTAGCAAAATTCAAGATTTCTATGATCTGTATAAGCTGTTCTTGTTCGGGTATTTTTCTGAAAAGATTGCACAGTACTAATAATTATCTTCAGCAAGAATTCAAACTTGTTTCAAGTAGATAAATCAGTAATGAATTATCCAAAACACTTACATGAACATACTCAGATATAAGAAAAAGAATTAACAAATCAATAATATGTCAATAAGCATACTGATTAATCTAATTAGAAAAATACAAATAAAATGTGTCACTCTTCATCATAATGCTCCTTGTGCATCCCTCTTTCCTCTAAGTTAACATCTCAAATGCTGCAGTGTCCAAGATAATAATCTGCAGCCTTTTCAACACAGATTGACTCAAAAAGAATAACACAAGCCAGCAATATACTATTACAGGAATGTTTTAGCTTTTCCTTGATGGTATCACTTCTTTGTATTGTTTAGCCTTGAAGACCTAACAAGAACACATTCTTAGATGGTAAGGGCTACTGACACACTAATAACAAAGAATCCTACAGGGCAACACTGGATACTTTCAGCAAAATAACTGAAGTCCCATATGTATTTTTTTTTCTATCAATGGATTAAGTAAGACTGTCTATTATATAGAAAGACATAATTACAGTATATTGACATTAGATTAAAACTGATTTACCAATGTAATTCCATTACATTTTTCTCTTTACCTGGAAAAACCTTTTTACAAAAATCAAAAATTCACATTCAAAATATACATGATAGAACTAAATAGGTTACAAAAATTGTGATACGAACATTTGTGCAAACACAACTCACTTTCTGCCAAACCACTAAACCATTATTTATTTTCAAAAGAAAAGTAACTGCCTATGGAAAAACACCTGAATTCTAAAAAGGAAAGAAAGCAGTAAAACAGTAAGAATACGATAAGCATCTTCATGGTAGAAATATAAACACTAGGATACTATGATGCAAGTTAACAAGTCTTGTAAGGCATAGGCTGCCCCAGAAAAAAAGCAATATAACAAAAGTAGTCAAATAAATATATACAAACTGGCACAAATATTTTTGCACTAAAATTTCATACAGAAAGAAAAATATTATATTAGAGCTATATGATATATCACCAAGGTGATGATAGCAGTTGTGAAATACTAAAGCATGTTAGAAGATGGTAATAACAGAGTTTAATTAGTCCCATGCAGTCTGGTAAGAATTCATGACAAAATATGCTGAAGGCGCTACATTTTTAGATGCTGTAAATAATGGTTTCTTGGAACCATTAGAGAAACTACAAGAGATATAACTCTTGGTTTTACATTAAGCTAGGCAAAGAATATGTTTCAATATTTCAATATATAATCATTTTAAAAAATCCAAAACATTAAAAAAACTGACTATAATATACTTAACTTCAGTGTTCTCCTGGGAGCAAATCACACTTAAGAATCCACCAGAAGGTTTTACTGCATCAAGACAAGGTTAGTAAGGATAAAAACAAATGGAAAGCTCAATGGGTAAAATGCATGCAGGTTACAGAAGAATACTTCCACAGAGTTCCGTAGCTACATATGATCAAGTAGAAAAAAATCAAGCATAACTTTAAAAAAAAATAAAGAAGAAAAAAAGACAGATTGACTGTCAAAGTAGCAGAATAAAGAAGACGATTAGTCAACATTTTTCAGGCCAAAATATGAGTGAAGTTTTAAAAGTAGTATCTGGTAAATTAAATCTATTATTATGCATATTTAAAAACATTCTGGGATATATTTTATTTTAGGCTGAAAAAATTGCTTAAGCCACAAAATCATAGAACATCCCAGGTTGGAAGGAATCTCACAAGATCATCTGGTCCAGCCTTTCATGTAAAATGGAGTTTAGATGAGATTATCAGGCACCCTGTCCAATCATGTATTGAAAACCTCCAGTGACAGGGACTCTAACATCTCCCTGGGGAGGTTGTTCTATGCTCATCAAAACCTTCTAGTATGTGAAAACGAGGAAGCCTGGAATTGTGCAAAAATGCCATATAACTTTTTAACTAAATCATGTTGTAACAATATAGAGGAAAGTGGCACATACGATACTGACATTTCAGAAGGGACAATGAAAGGCCAAAATGATTGAGGCAAACTAAAACCCAGTAAATCTATATTCAGAAGAAGATTTTTGAACATTGTAATAGAGAATGTAAGTAGCAAAAACATGGGACAATATGACATAAAAATCTAAAATTTTGTTTAAGGAAGTTATGCTTCCCCAGTTATTAGTATCCCTTGAACACATTAATGGTCCTATATAAGAGGGTCACCCTAAACCTGTTTTGACATTGTTGCAAGAAAAGTTTCTTAAAGAAAATTAGTAATTGTGGGAAATACAGGAAGGGGTCTTTTTGGGCAGGTGGTGAACAAACTGGATAAAAGAAAAGACAAAAATTGCCAATACTAGGTGAGTTTTCCCACTGGTTAGATGCAACAAATCAATATTTGTTGACCCACTGAGACCCGCTGAGTCTTATGCTGTTAAACATATTCACAAATTATCTGACAATGTAAGAAGTACTGATGCTAAAAAGCGTGCTGATCGAAACAAACTATTTAAAACAGGCAAAACATCTCTCCACTCAGGAGACAGGACCCCTGATTTCAGGGTAATAATTTATTATATAAGAACAGAGCCTGTAGACCATGACCTATCAATCTAAAGAAGGACAAGCACCAGAATATGTGACAGCAGCCAATGAAATATTGACACGTAGAAGTATTTTTGGTGTTGTGACAAACATTTATTTAGTGTATAAAAGTGCATAAATGTATAAAATAACTTGAGTAACAGTAAGTGGTGCTCTTAATTAAGATAAGCATTCAGGTGATGCAAAGACAGAGTCAAAGCATATCCTAAGTAGGACAGTAGAAAATAAATACTTGTCAGGATCTAAGACTGTCATATCAAGGTTCAAAAAGAAGTCAGATGCTCTTCAGGATGCAAAATGCATTTCAAATCAACAAACACCCTGAAACAGCCTTTGTGAATACGGTAAATCACAAACCGGGCAACAGAGCAGGCTTAGAAGATGTATAATGTGTGTAGGGAAAGTCAAATTAAAAGGGAGAGGCATAAATATAAGGACAAACAATTTCACCCCATTTTTTCAAAAATACAGATTTTGGAATTGATACACACAGGAACAACTCACAGTTTCAGCAATGTAGCGCTAAAACCACAATGAGATTCTGGATAAAAGAGTCAACACTGTTCATTTTCATTTTCTGTACCACAGCAGAACCTTAAACTCTAGTGCATAGCTACTGAGCTAAACACCTATATTTAACTATACCTAGAGGGAAGACTAATGCTTGGCAACTGGCTTCCACTTCATCTATTGTGAGCTAGAGCTTAAACTGATGGATCAGATAATTCTTTAAATTATAACAAATATGAAATATCCTTTGGAAAATTCCTCAGCAGATTTATGATCTAATGAAAAAAACCCCCTACATCCAGTCTGTCTTAAAAACGATTTTACAAAACATATGATTTTTAATAGTTAAATATGAACATTTCAGATGTGCTGTGGAACAACAGGAAATGTGTGGATGTTCAAGAACTGGTCCTTCTAAGGTTTCAAACCACCCACTCTTGGTTATACCACTATAGCAAACAGCTGCAGCCATGTGACAGTCTAGTATGACTTGCAATCCTGTGACAGATTGGATGTTCTTTCCTTTGCTGGCTTCCCCAGGAATCTTCTCAGGCTGAACACTGCATCCCAGGGAGAATTAACTGGGTCAGGACCACTGTAATTTGCTCACATCCAACAATTACTGTAGCAGGATGTTAAAGAATCATGTACATATTATATTATTATAAATTATAATGTGAAAGCTGCTGTCGGAGCCCAAGATTTATCAGATAAGGTGAATGCCAGACAATCAAATCTAACATTGTGCACAGATTGTACTAAATTCTCCCACTGCTTTGCAATACTCTGGCAAGGGAAACGGATCATAAACTGTTTCTAACTAGACAGTTACAGACGGATTACTATTGTGTTAGTCTATGGAAGCACAGCAGCTGTAACATAGAGCAAATTGCTTTTGGATCATTCCAAATTAAGGGTCTGATTCTGTATTTTCTAACACCTGTTTCACATTGTCTATTTCTTCACTCAATGCCATGGAATTCTGTGGATGAGTTATTAAAAGAGAAAGAATGTAATTTTGTATTACATTCTGGTTATTAACATGTTTAAAACATTTTTATCTACATATGGACATACCTGAGAATATCTGAAAACTGAGCAGCACATATGGTTGTGATCTCACATTATCTCTTTTTCATAGGAGAACTGTATGTGTTCTTACCTATGCACAGTGTATTTTACACATTTGTATTTAAAGTACAAGCCCACCAGACTACTATGGTCTCCTAGTGTGAGTCTTTAGATGTATAATGATTTCCATCTCACCTTAGTTACGACACTAACACACTATGATCCTGAGCATATCACTAAATTATTTGTTGCCATTTCTACATTGGTAACATATTGATGCCCACATATATATTTGCACACATTCCACTTAATCTTTTATCTTTATTTAGAAGATTGCTCTCCTGGTACAGAAGCTTCCTTTCCTTCTGAAACTTCCCTGTTTTAATACTTGCAAAGTTTAATTATAGAGAACTGCTTCAGTTGAAAAGGAATATGAAGATATAATGACATTTCACATTCTCAATACTAAAATACTATTAAGTCTAGAAATATAAATTACTGGAGCAATTATAGCAGCAGAAATAACAGTATTACTGCAATCAACTGCTGCTGTAGGTATTTGAAAACAATCTTTAATTTCCCTTTGAGTGTACCAATCTTCTCTGCACAGAAAAAGCTATTGTAAATAATTAACAATACTAAAGCTAGCATGAAATTAATTACTCTGAAACATCTTGAGATTTCAGAAATAATACCTTTTTTTCAATTTCTGATCAAAAAGAGTTTTTTTCTGTATGTAATTTGGTTTCTTTTCCTCTGTTGTTGATTTTTATGTTTTTAAAAACAGTGATCATAAACAGCTTTAAAACCCCAATGTTTTAGAAAGATGATGCTGTTTAACTGTTTAACTGATTTTGCCATTTAGTTGTGGCAAGTCTGAAGTATTCCCATATAAACATAAATATAAGAATATAAGAATATAAAAATAAGTAATAAACAAAGCTGGCACAGAAATGAAGGGGATTTTTTTCACTGTGTAGAGACAGCAGGACAAGATGTCTGCCAGCCAGCTATTTATAGTTTAGCTTTCCTTCTGACTGTTCAGCAATGCCTTCCTACACTCTCAGATGAATAGACTTAACTTTGCAAAGAACAGTTAACAGTCATAAAAACCATTTCTTGCTGTACATGAAACAGATTGCAGTGCTTGAACTTGGATGAATTCATTCAAGGTGTTTCAGTGTTACCTTGTTTTCTACCCACATCTTCAGATCCTTCAGAATTTATACCAAGTCAAATACTTTTTCCATCTTTGGCCTGTGGATAGCTAAGAGGACTGCAGAGGTGTAGGAGGAAGAAGTGGCAGAAACAAACTGTTATGGTCTGCTTATAACCTCCATTTCCCATCCTCCTGTGCCACTAAGAGCGACGAGATAGAGGAGTTGGGAGTGAAGCTGTCTGGGACACAAAGTAAGGATTATCCACTGCCCTTCCCTTGCCCACAGAGTCAGTCATCTCAACAGGGAATGTAAACATACAGATCAGGCAGAGTTTCCCTTTGGTGAATCCATGCTGGTTGTTCCCAAGGACCTGTTTGTCCTTCTTTTGTTTCTGTATTTGTCTCAGGAACATAGTTGTGCCGTTGACCTGATCAGCTCATGGTTACCCATCTTCCTCCTTGGCTTTTTGAAGATGAACATGACATCACATTTGTCTTTTTCTCTGTCATCAGCTCTAGGCTTTCAGAGGTAATAGAGAGTGGCCTCATGATAACATCAGCCAGGGGCTCATGCTTGTAAGCATCCTTCTGGATCCATGGTACTTTATACATTTGGTTTACTTAAGCAGTCCATGATTTTATCTTGCTCTAGTGTTTCTTGCCACCAACCACAGACACTAGGACTGTGATCTGGGAGGTCTGAGATCTTCTGATAAGTGAAGAAATCTATTGGGTATTATGGCATTGCTTCCCCAAATGTCACAGTTATTCTGTTAAATACATCACTGCTTGAGGGTAAGGCTCTAATCTCCTGGGGAGAGCTGTGGCAGAAACTGTGGAAATCAGTAGAATTGTTGCACCTTGCCTTACATGTTGAGGGCACTCTGACTCTAAGAAATACCAAGTAATAACAACACAGAAAAAAAGGAAATATGTGGAAAAAACGCATGGACATTTGAGAGCTGATTAGGAAAATGTATACGAAATCATCAGAGGAGACAATATTTTACCCTGAGGGCTTCATAGATCATCTCAAACTTCAATCAAAATGAAAGGAAGAGGAATCTAGCCTAGAAATGAATCATTTAACATGAGCCAATTCCAGTAATATGGGACTCCCATGTCAACAGTTTCTGGTACTGATGGCTAGAAGTTCCTGTTAGTCAAAAACTGAAGGAGTCTGGGGTCTGAAGTCACTGTTCTCTGCAACTTCTACAGTATGGGAAGGTAGGAGAGCCAACTGCAGAGTGAACTACTTTGAGAGAAGGAGCTAAAACAAGACAATGTATTATTAGGTGAATACTGCAGATATCACAAGAGTCATTATCCAACTTGACTCCAAGAGTGATCTGAGCACTTGTCAGAAAAAGCTGAGTCTCAGCTGGAGCAGAAATCTCCCTTGAAGCAAACTGCAGGATGAAGGTCAAAAACAGACCTGTTCTGTTTCAGGGATGATGAAGGTTTTACAATAGAAGCCTGACTGCCTGGGTCTAAACTGATGGGAAAGAAACTTTCTGGAGTGGTTTCCTACTGCTGGGGTTGAAAAGCCCACATAAAGAGTGCTTGGACAGGCAGTTCTCCAGTCCCTGACAAAAAGGAAAAAAATCCAACCTTTATAGACTATATTCGCCTTGGAGCCTATAGACTTTGACACGGAAGCCAAGGAAAACTGAACTTCCCTAAAGCTACAAAAACATAAAAATTAAGCAAAATGAGATACTAAGATCAAAATTAACAAAAAAATCACAAATAAGTAAAGAAAATTAAGTGAAATAAAAGGCTGATGCCATCTCAAACAGAAAGAAAGCTACAAGGAAGCTCAGTGGAAAACTAGAGAGGCAATGGAGAGTAGAGGATATATTTTTGCCTTTTTGGGGAATTTATAGGAACATATGCTTTCTAAGTTCTAATAGAGGTTAAGTATCACCAACTTGAGCATTTGTACATGTCCCACATCTATTACCTAATTTAGATAACAAGCATGAACCACAACATCACACCTATTAATCCTGAATTAAGAATAAAATTGAACTGCAACATTCTCAAAGAAAGAAAGCCCATGTTGATATGACAATAAAACACATGCAGGCAAATTTTTTAGCAATAAATTACCTTTAAATCATTGTGTTTCATAGCTATTTGAACTTCCCTAAGGTAAATTTATTTTTCTGGATTTTATTTGGCCTTCAGCTAGTAAAGAGCTATTTATCATCTCAAAATTCATCCTCATATACACGATTACTATATCCTTCAAACAAACTGCTGCTTTACCTGCTCCAAAATACACTACGTGAATTGAACTTCTCTAAGCCTTCACTATAAATTCTCTGGGGTATCCCCCCAAAATTTCTCTTCACTTCTAGAAGACAGGTCATTTAAACATCGAAAATATAATTTTCATATATCTCATTAGTATAGAACATTCCTTGAAGATACATTTCTGTAGTAAATAAAATTCTATACACAACTCAAGATAAAATATTCCAGATGAAGGTATAGTTTGTGTATGAATATTTGAATTAAGAGAAAAGATGTATAACTATGAATATGGCTTGATGTGTTCTTTTAATGCCAGTATGAGCTACTTAGAAGTACACTTTTTGATGAATATTTTACAACCTAAAAAGCACCTACTCACAAGAACTTTTAAGGGGGATTTCAACAGTCTTGTCACATCATTGATTACTGTTCAATTTATTATAAGGTAAAAGCAATCTAGAAATGCTGCATTACAGTAGCAGGATCAAAAACATGCCAGCGCTTGAAATGACTCTATTTGCCTCATGATAAGATGACCTTCACTTACTGAAGAATGGAACAGAAATAAAAAGGTTAAATCAATTGCACAGGGTGAAGCCTACCTGAAAGTATGGCTTAAAAATGAAAACTGGACTACATATGTCCAGTTTTTACAGTGCTCTGGGGAAACAAAACCCCTGCAGACTAACTTTGCTACAGGTGTGGGATGACACCAATCCAAAGATCCCTGTTCAGATAAATGAGACCTGCACTACACCAACTCAGCACTAAGAGTTTAATTTATTTCATTACATGTGGAAAACATACAAACACTCACAGATGGTCTTTGTTACGCAATGGTGAACAGTTTTACATTCTGGAAACACACGTGGGAATGAAACAAGAGAGTTAAATAGTCCAGGTAGCAACACAGGTTGGCTTTAGATAAGTGAAAGTCAGAGACTGACTTGGAGCTTTATGACTAGTGAGGCCACCAGCACCTTATGTCAACAATTTAATTTCAAAAGTTTATACATCGCTATAACAATAGCCCCTTAGATGCAAAGGTGCACTCCACACTCAGACAACTGACAAGATGTAGATGGCTGAGCCAGCTGCATTGGGAGCTGCGTTGCACAGGGGCCATGCTGCTGGGAGCTGGACTGAGTGTGCCCTGGGTGTATGGTGCCAGTCTCAAATGAATTACAGGGCCTGGGTCTTTGATCTGTGTAAGCATGAAGAGTTCTATTGTCATAAACTGGAATAGAAATTGCTAACTACACTCACCCTGCTTTGGAAAAAAAAAATACTGGAAATCACTTAAGTGATGTGTATCTGTTATTGTGACTACCCCAAAATCCTTGTCTCCAGCTCTCTGCATGACCTGGTAGGTATGCTTCTTCCCTAGCTCGGTACAAGCCCCACTGCATATTACTTCTCATCCCTGCAAACCCGAGCTGCATTCAGACCCCCACAAATCCAAGCACCTGTGCTGTCTCTCATTCATTAATGCACTTTCACAGGTTAGCTTTCTCTTGCCTGGTCTATTTTTACATACACCTTTCTGCACCAGCACAGGACGCAGACAGAGCCTTCTTTGTTTTGGAACACATTGCAGTTATACTTTTCACATCTTCATACAACTAGCACCTGAGGTAACAGGTACCTTCTCTAAATATGATCGTATTTGCTCCTTTACTCTGACCACCCAAGACAAACAGGATTTCAGATAATGATTTTAGACCATAATACTCTTTTTGTTCACTTACCAAAGTCCCACACATGAACAATACTCTGCAAGAGACCATACTCATTCCTTAGATGCAACTCTCAAAAAGCTGCAAGTAATTTTTATTCTCTGCATGGTTTAAACCTCTTCAGTTATATCATATTCAACATGCCATTCCTAAAAATAATACAAATTCAAATAAAAATAACGAATAATAACAAAAAATACCTGTTTTGCTGCGTGAGGAGGAGGCAAGCCACCAACAAATATAGATCCCGTTTCAAGCCAATAAGAACTGGACCAGAAATTTCTAGTTATACTTGTATTTGAAGATAACTTCAGGACTGACATTTCTGCTTCACATGGTACCATGCTCTGCCTGCACAAATTCAGAAATTGGCACATTTTACCACCATGTATTGTTTATATAACTGTTTAGCTGACAAATAAATTAGGTTGTTACTAAACCAACAAGGAAAGAAAATCAAGTAAATAGCTGTTTTATTTTATAGAACTATAAGTATAAAAGAAGCTGTTTAACAAGCTATATGTTGACATGTCTTTGGGGTTTGAAATTCCATTAAAATGAAGCCATATTGTAAATCTGGGAAGTGTAATTGCTATAAAAAGCCAAAGTGCATAAATGACTGAATAAAAAGAGTTAGACAATTTTTAACAATATCAAGAAGACTTTGTAATTTGAAAAAAATGTATCTATTGAACTGAAATACTTTAAATATCCTTTTTTCTCATCACACACACACACACAAAATACAAACCACAGAAGCAATTTAAAACAAGCTGCATTTTAGAAAGTGCAGAGGTACTATAATAATCTGTACTACTTATCTTCAAAAGCATCATTCCTAAAGCTGAAGCCGGTAATATTAGGCCCTGAAATAAATATATACATTCCCATTTCCCGCCCCCACTCACATACCCTCTTAAAAGTGTTGTCGTTAACAACGTGCATAAATTCTCAACAACAAACGGAAAGTACCAAGCAAACAATTTGGTTGTTGCAGTGTGCAATTGTATGTTTAAGCTCTCCCCGGCTTGGGGTGACTCCCCATAAAGCCTTGCATCAAGCTGTGAATCCCTTAATATGTATATTCCTTTGAATGTGTATGCTTTGTCCCCTATATGGTTAAGTTTCAGAACCCTCTATGTTGTTCTGTTCCCACTGGCCCCCCGTTCCCTTGTTCCTCCCCATACCCCCCTCTTGGTTTATACCCCATCAACCCATACCTCCTCTGCCCTTTACTTCTCCCCCTATACAAACCCCAAACCCTCTATTGTCTGTGTCTTCGGCCGCTGGAGTTCCCCCCCCAAAAAAGCCTTGGAACCCCATGCCGGAGACCCCTCTCGCTCCTTTACCTCCTCAGCACGCCCTGAACACCGGTGGGTGAGGCGAACCATGCGAGGGCTTCGCTCACCCTCCCGCGCCGCCATCGCCTCCGTCCGCCCCGCCGGGGCAGGCAGGGCTTGCCCGGTGCCTGCGGTCAGCGCTGCCGGCCGGGACAGGAGATGGCACCGCGGCATTTGGTTTCTTTGAATTTTTTTTTTAATCATGTAAAGGTCATTTGCATTCCAGTAACCAACTGGCAGCAATCATTTTATCTTCATGTAAGAAAGGACAGTAAAGAAATATCGGAACTAAACCAGCCTCTCATGGAGGAATTTCTTCCAGCCTATCTTTCTCTCTGTACATGAAACAAATGAGAGTTCAATCAGCTCTATATTTAAAGATATTCAAGTGTCTTTGTAATGTGGGTGTAACAAAAAATCTATATGAAAGTCGCACATACAAAATAAACCAAAAACCCAAAAAACCTAAAACAAAAAAATTCCCCAAACCACAAACCAACAAACCAACAACCCACAGCTCTGTAAAAGCAATTTGGGTAGGGTGCAGTAGGTAAAGTATGAATTCAGGTTATCTCTGACAATGCAAAATTACCTTCTGAAAATTCTTCCAAAAAAGAGCATAAAAAGTTTTCTTAACTATTTTCTGTCATATGGTAATATATGGACTCTCACATATTATTTCATAAAGTCATCCGTGTGTTTTTAGCTGAGAGAATGGAGAGCTAACATTATTAACATTTGCAAACAGTGCTCTATATTTTCCATATAATTCTGTTTTGGGATACTTCCAGAACAACATGCAAACATGGTGATACGTATTTACAGAAAGGCCTACATTTGTGTATGCAAAGTGGCCTGTCCATCCTATGGCAAATAACTTCAGATGAAGATTAAAAAAATTTGGTTTGTAGCTAAAATCAAGAACGAAGAAGAAAAATAAATTGAGGTTTTGATTCTGTGGAGTGAAAACTAGCATCTCAATGCATCGATTCAGGGGATTTTCTTTGTTCTCCCCTCAATGTTTTTTGGAACTTGATAATTAATAGCTAATATGAATTCGAAAAAGGAGCTAAATGTATCTAGACTCAAGGAAAGAAATGTTTTTCCTACTATTTTTTTTTATATTATACCATAATATCTTAGGCTGTATGTCTTAAGCACACACAGAAGGTTCTGCAGCACTCTTTTCATTAATGGCTTACAAAGGACATTTGCTGATAATGTGTGTAACTGGCAGAATCATTCTCTGTAGCTCGATTTGCAATGGTCAAGAAATTTTTACTAGTGCTTGAACCTAGCGTGACATCTTGGATATATCATTCTACAGAAAAGAGTGGCAGTGAGACTTCAAAGGAAAAAATGTGATTTTATAAATATCTAAAATTTCTTCTCTTCCTGATAAAATGATACTGTAATTATGAATAAAAGCATAATAGTAAGATAACTATTTCAGAGATCTTCTAAATCAGACTTCTTTTAATGCAGCATAATTCTTAAGATGGAGTGAAAGAGGGTCAGGGACGAACTGACAGGCTTTTCTTTTTAACTATTTGACAGATGTGCTAAGTGAAGTACAGCTGCTCAAGCAACTTCTCTTCTGTTTTTCTGTTAATTACTATTTCTTCCATAGGTTTTGAGATGTTAATGCTGTAACTAGTTACATGACCATATATGTACTTCTATCACACAAACACCATATAGACGTAGTTCTTTTTGCATTAGCTTTAGACATATTCTTTAGCTTGTTCTTAATAGCTTATATGACTGATATGTAAAAGTATTTTCTTGTGCATATATTAAAAAAAATATTTTGAAATTAATTCCCAGTATTTGGTGTCAGAAAACAAGTCAATACGATTCAAGGCATGAGCTGCCTTTGCCCTAAGCTTGTTAGAATGTCAGCCATGCACCTCTGATTGTGTTTGATTGAATCTAGCAGGGTCTGGCCAAATTAGAATAATGACTTTAAACCATTATTGTTTAGCTTTTGCTGATGATACAGTCACTGGGTCATATATGCACTCTGTGAAATTTCCATCAGACTTTTAAAATACTTTTTCTACAATCAGTACATTGGGTGCTTTAAAGGTCAAGTAAGATGACAGGGCTTTTTGCATAATTATAAATGTGGAAATGCATACAGCAACTCTCAAGCACTTTTGCTGGGTAAGCTGCCAGTAATTGTGCCTCAGTCCAAGCCAGCAGTAATAGTTCACAGTTTCCTCATTTGCAATCACACAAATGTAGTGATTAAATACTGGCCTATTAATTATAACCTGAAGATGAATTCTGTCTAAACAGTACTAAATCCATTGCTCAATGCCTCGCAGGTTCGAAGGATGGAAAGGTCAGACAATAATTTGATAACTGTTGATATAATAGTCCCTAAACATGGCAATGTCTGTATGAAATCCAAGTCCTTTTACATAAGGACTTTTGTGTGGATACTAAAAAGCTCCTGGGCAGAGGATTTTTTCCTTCTCCTTCCTTTCTGTGGGAAACTTTTACTTTGCTATGCAAGCTATGTAAACAGTAAGATAGTTTTTTTGTAAATAATCTCATATCTGGTATTTTTCACTTATGTTATGGTGTTGTAACAAAAATAAAGATTCATTCTCTCTCTGGACTCGCTTGTGGCTGCATCTCTGAATTCCCCTAAGCCTGCTACACTTTTGTGTTCACTTTCTGAAATTTTTCAGTAATGATTAAATGACATTTTTAGGATTAACATAAAATGGTTAAATGGTAACAAAACAAATGGTGGAAGGGGAGGAGGGAAAGGGCGATGTTCAGAAAACATATTGTGTCAGCCATGCTGTGCAGCCTTGTGGGGAATAAAAATTCTTTAACCTGTTTTTTTTTTTGATAGAAAAGGGAAATCTTTTGTTCGAGAAACAAGACTGAAGCTCTCACCTGTCTCTAGAAATTTCACTTGAATGTGACCATGCTAAACAACAATAAATAATTCACTGATACTGTTGAACTGTTTAGGTTGTAATATTAGCATTCAGTCTATTTAACAAAAGTAACAAGATATTTGAAACATCTATACCAAATATGAGTTGTGAACCACCGGAAGTAAAGAAGTTTTATTATCATATATTATAAAAAATTTCCTAATTTCCCCAATTTTATTAAAGACAGTTGTTTAATTAGAGCTGACAACATATTTCACTTTAATTATGTTTGATTATTATTTATAGATTTCTTAGCTTAAAAGAATACAACTTGTTTTTCACTCAGTATCTGGAGGTTGACTTTTTCTGGTTTCATACTCAAACTGCTCCTTGCAGTAGAATGTTTATCTTTGTAAAATTGGAACAGAACAATAAACCTACTGTCACTACAATCAAGAGATACTTTTTCTTTATGCACATTTGAAAGGTGGGATCAACTTTGACCTAGCACTGGTTTTGAAATCTTTAAGGCTTTTCAAGGGTTTTTGAGGAAACTTTAGGAATTGAACATCTGGACTTCTCTACGCAGAGAGTTTTGCAGGTGTCAGCATTAGAGGTTTTCAAAATCTGACTGAATAAAGCCCTGAGCAACCTGTTTTGACCTTGCCTGGCCCTGCTTTGAGCAGGAGGTTTGGCTACAGACCTCCTGAAGTCCCTTCTGGCCTGAATCACCCTACAATTCTACAATCCTGGGACACCTTCCTTCAGCAAAGAAAACCCCTGCAATCCCATACTAATAACATTTACAGAACAGGGCCGAATCTCATTACCTGCAGCAGATTTATTTAGATAGAACATATACCAGTTCACTCACAGTCATTAAATTTTCACTCTGCAGTAAGATGCATAATTTCAGACCACTCTCATCTGTTGGTGCTGATTTTGCCCTACTGAGACACCAGGTAACACACACTTTCACGTTGCAGATGAACTAATTAGTCAACAACATATTTTTTCTCACTCCCTCTGACAGCAGACTCATATTTCCTGGTCCTGATGTTGATTTCTTGGTCTGGTCCTAGATTTAACTATGATTAAACTAAACAAATAAGAACAATGAAGGTAATGATATAAATTAATAATACAAGGAGGGGAGGAAATAAACTTTGTTTCATATTCTAAGAAAGAAATAAATAAATACAGCACTTCTTTTCACAGAAGTTACACTTACACTATTACACTAAATAGGTCCACAACTTGAGTTCAGATCCTGGCATGGAATCATCCATATTTTTACTAAGTCATCACTGTGTCTGTTACCGTTGCTACAGAAGTTAGGTATTACCTCTAATTCTGAAACTCATAAAGTTCACTGGTTAGTGCAATTCAGGAATCATTTCAAACTCACATTACCAAACTATTCTGCTGTAAGTGTCTTTATAGACATGACCTGACACCTGCCAGTTGGCCTCAGTGCAGAGACCTGCCTTCAAAATTTTAGTTTAATTTACTAGTGTAGATATAGCTAAAGAAAAAAACAATTATCTACTCCTCTGGCCCTTTCTGTCTTTGCAGTTTCTTGCTTCTAGTTTCTTGCTTCTCACATCATAGCAACCACAGATACTAGTTATGGAAATTAAACTTAGAAAATTATATGCACTTATTTAAATTTTATATAGATGAAAGTAAAGTGTCACTTAGTGAAAAGCTTGGCTCAAATGAGAGTACTGTACTCAAGTATTCAGACAGTAGAAAGTTTAGACCTGGATCTAGACTTGCAACACTGTAATTCTAAGTGAAACTTAAAGACTGTTTTTAATCAGAAGGTAGTTACATTGTGGGAATTCATATTTACATCGACTCCACAGGTCAGAGTCTCTACGCCCTATCTGTGTTCTCCTTTATGTAATGTGGGAGCCAAAGAGCACATGTCCCAGTTCTGTTCCCCAGGTTGGTCCCGGTCCCGGTCCCTGCCCCGACTTTGGTCCAGAAGGCTCCTCCCTCCCCATTCTCCCATTGGCCCCTGTCCCTTTGTCCCTGCCTCAGTTTCCCTGTTGGTCCCTCTACCCCAGCCCCACCTGTGTACTGCCCCTGTGCCCTCAGACCATTGGTCCCTGATGTTCTCCCTGCCCCCACATAAAACCTGGACCCCCAGAGCTGAAATTGTCCTGCCTCTAGCTGTCCTTCACTGGTGAAGAGGGAATAAATCTTCCTGGTGGAATGCTGTGCAGAGACCTTTCCTGGCTCCTTGCTGTTGGTGTGTCGTGACGCTTAGCCGGGGTGTGAGCATTCCCCTGGACCCCCCCCGCCTCACGACAATGTAAGGTCTATGCTTATGACATGTGGCCAAAGCAGTCACAGAACACTGAAGCCACTTCTAGCATCCATAAGTACCCTTTGATGTTCCATAGAAAAGAATACAGAACAAAGTCTGATGTACTTTTATTGGCCTCTTATTGGCCTATTTTACTGTTTTTATGTTTCTGTCCTTGTGATAAGTTGTTTCAGAAGATAAAGTAGAAAATTTTCATTCTTATAAGTGACACTAATGATCTCTTTTGAGATCCAAAGCAAAATAAAGTAGCTATGACAGAAACATTTTTAGGATTTTTTAAAGTTAAACAATCTGAACAAGAAAACATCACTATACACCACAGAGCTGTCACTTGCATGATCCTAAATTTCAGTGTCTGAGTGTCTGCTTTGATGGTAGAGTTCTGAGAATGTGTAGAATGTGATTTGTTCCCAAGATGTGGCATGACTAAGTAAGCTTTTATCTTAAAGAGGCTGTAAAACAACAGTTTGTATCAAACCAATTGGTGGTATTAAATCTCTATTAACTGTTATTATGACCAATTTTGTATAATTAAATCCATTGCATTCAATGACATTGCCAGGAAAAGGCAGTTGCTTATTCTCTGTTGATTCATAAGAAGTTTGTGAAAAATAGCCCGCCTGGAAAATTAAAAAATATGTGCAACATCTTAAGCTTTGATTTCATAATGGGTTTTGATTTCAATTAAGATTTTTTTCTAACATTACATTGATGCAAAATAAAATAACATTATTTAGCTGCAAAAAAGTGCACTAAGTTTTAAACTTCTGTTTTTTTTAGAAGGCTTGATCAGTGCAGGTTAGGGGTTTTCTCCTGTACTCAGACAGCTATGTAAGCAGAAGGTGTACTCTCACTACTCTCAATTTCTGAAAACTAAGTGCAAGATATTAAAATATAAATGTCAAGTTTCTCTGATATAACTTCTAGGTTTTGTCCATTTCCACTATTCCTTTCTCCTTGAAATCTTAGTTCTTGCTGAATGAAGAAAGTAATTGCTGTAGTGACTTCAGAATAGCAAAAGGCATTCTGCCATGCTGGGCAATGCAGGACTGAGGTCTTTCACACACAGGTCAAAAGGAGTATCATCATGTAGCACCAGTAGCACAACCCCATGATTGTTTACTGATAGAAATCCTGTTTCTGAAAGAAAATTAAATTGATCATTTTAAGAAGACAAGTTTCAACCTAACGTTTTAAAGAAATTCTGAAATTAGTGGAGGGCTGTGAATATGTACAGTAGATATTGTGGAGCCTGGATAATCTCACTGGCACTTCTTATATAGTTGTAAGTGTGGTTTGACTGGTATCTTAGGCAAAACACTCTACATGAGCCCTGGAAACATTAGTGAGTAGCCAAAAAAAGAAAGAAGAAGAATAAAGTAGTTTAAACGTGGAAAAAATGACCAAGCCTTTTGAGGCCAAAAGTGTCCCTTTGAAGGCATTCTGAATTGTCTCCCTTTTGTTAGAGTGACTTACCCAAACAGACATGAGCCCCCTCTTTAAGGATAGACTTTATATAGCACAAAAGATAACTAGATTCTTAAAAAGTTAATTTTTTAATAATGAAAGTATAGCAATAAGTGTGCTTAAATAAAAGCCTTGAAGGCAAATTTATTCTCTAACTTGAATACATTTTCTAACAGGTACAGTTGGTCTTAAACAAAATCTCCTTCCTTCCATGGCCTTATGAGGCTCACCTTAGTGCTTGCCACCTATAGTAGGCAGATCCTGCCTTTTTTTCTTCAGGATTTTCTCAGTCTGTGCTGTTGCTGCAGACTCACAGCAAACTCCATCCTGCCCCTCAGGGAGAAAAAGCTTATTTGCTTTCAGAAGAGGTGCAGTCTCCCTGCCTCCAGATAACTCTGACTGAAAGGGATTCATGTGGGATAAAGTAGAAAGCCAGCTTCCTTCTTACTAAGTAGGAGTTACAGTGTACAGAATTCACACAGCACCATCTGAGTAAACAAGTCTGCTACTCTGCTTGTCCTGTTCTTTGCACATCCTCCTTTATTCAGCAGAGAAAAGGATGCTTGCATCATCTTTCAAATACTCATGCTGCCTCATATCTGCTGAAGTATGATGACTTTAATAAAAATTTATGTCTTTGGGTTTCTAGATGCAATATGCAGTGCCTAACAGCATTTTTCTCCCACTACAGAACCGGTTAATTATTTTCATTTCTCTATTTTCTGGAACATGTCTCAAATAACAGAGTGGTGAAAAGGTATCTCGCAGATGAAAAGATCTTTGAGGTGAGAGTGAATTACACCTCTTATACATCTGTGCTGCTTGCTCAGTCCTGGGTATTACCTCAATACCTGAGAGATAGGGTTAGCAGGGTCAAAAAGGAATCTTTACCCACCTTTTATTTTCAGCTTTTTACTGAAGTACTGGCTGGAGTTTTCCAGACAGAATGGTCTGTATATATGAAATGCCCACCAATGCTGTGGGTTTAGGAGGAGGTGACCAGAGCAAAGTGTATCTTAGGAAAACATTTAAGAAATAGAAGGGCTTGATTTAACTGAAATCTATATTTTTCGTAGACTTCAAATAAAATATTGATCATTTAAGTCATAGAAGAGATCAAACTAGTGGTCCCTTTGTGGTCAGATAAGTGTTTCCCTTCTGGTCTGAAAATCTAAACCCAAGAAATTTTAGGAATTTTAGCTTAGATAAAAATGGTAGCTTATGTTACCTTATGTTGCTGTGTTCAAATCATGTCATATATTCATCCATAGAGAGGAAAAAAGTTCTGTAAAATATTTTTAAAAACCTACACTGTTTGTTTTTCACTAAGCTTCCTTTGTGATAGCTAGTATATTTACTCATTAATATTCATATATTGTATAAAATATATTGCATGTGAAAACCTGAGTTCTTAAAAACACTTTGATTACAAAATCAAAAAGGTCAATATATTTAAGTATATAAAAGGAAATACTGGATTGTGTGTATTAGATATGTTAGGTCTGCTTTCCTAAAATCCATTCAGAAATAGGATACTGTTACATTCTATTACTTTTTATAAGGAAAATATATTTTAAATTTATTTTAAAAGTAAGTTGATAATTTTACTACTTTATTTTAAAAAAACAGCAATTTGAGTTATTCTGGTAAGAAAATTTTGAATGTTCTGTGAAATTAATAACGTGAACAATAGAGGTAAGAACTATTGTACAGATCACATGGGATAGAACAGGATTTAATTACTCAAACAGAGAACCTACTACAGCCATGTCCTGAGGAAAAGCCTCCAGCAAATACATAAATTGTTGAGACAATATCTCTAACAGATATGGCATTTAGTGATATGCAGCTGTCAGTAAGAGAGGCATGTTGTTTCTCTGCTTTTTCTAATGAAGACAAAGAAAGGCAATTTCTAGTAAAGAAAAAAAATTACTAATTTCTGAATATAGAATTAAAATATACTTTTATTTTTCACAATGAAAACATTTCAAAGAACAGTAGAACCATATAGTTGTGGTACAGTAGTTCAGTAGTTCTACTATTGAAGTTTAAGATGTGCTCTTTTGAAAAAAGAAAAAACTAATCCTAACTTATTTTTATTTTAAAAATATCTAAGATTAATAGAAGAACACTGCAGTGATACACTGTACTTGAAACTTATTTCTGGTATTTGTGCAAAAAATGCTCTTCAGCTACAGAAATCTATGCTTGTTCCCAAAGGAAACTGGGTATGTCTAAATTCACAGATAGTCTACCTCTTTCCTTAATAATTCTGCAGCAGCAGTTTAATGAATGCATTCTCAGTATTCAACCTATGTATGGATCAGTTTTTTGGTGAGATACTGTTACTCCTCTCTAGCATCTTCAAAGTCATTATCTCTACGGTGCTCTAAGCCATTAAAATGGGAGAATTATCATAGAACAATTGAATCATTAAGGCTGGAAAAGACCTCTAAGATCACCAAGTCAAACCGCTAACCTAATATTGCAAAGTTCATCACTAAACCATGTCCCTAGGTGCCACCCCTAAATTTTTCAAAAATACCTCCACTGATGGTCACTCAACCACTTCTTTTGGCAGCCCTTTCCAATGCTTAACAACCAATCCTGCGAAGAAATTTTTCCTAATACCCAACCTAAACTTCACCTAGTGCAACTTGAGGCCATTTCCTCTCTTCTTGTTACTTGGAAGAAGGGACTGACCCCCACCTGGCTACAACCTCCTTTCAGGTAGTTATAGAGAGCAACAGGGTCTCCCCTGAACCTCCTTTTCCTCCAGCTAAACAACCCCAGCTTCCTCAGCCACTACCTGAAATACTTTTGCTCCAGACCCTTCACCATCCCCATTGCCCTTCTCTGCATATGCTCCAGCCCCTCAGTGTCCTTGAACTGAGGGGCCCAGAACTGGACACAGCTCTCGAGGTGTGGCCTCACACGTGCCAAGTAAAGAGGAAAATCACTGTCCTGGTCCTGCTGGCCACACTGTTGCTGATACAGGCCAGGATGCCACTGGCCTTCCTGGCCACCTGGGCATACCCTGGCTCATGTTCAGGCAGCACCCTCAGGTCCTTTTCCTCTGGGAGGCTTTCCCGCTACCACAAGCCTATAGCAAGGCCTGGGGTTGTTGTGACCAGCTCATGTCCAGGCTCATTAGATTCTTGGACAAAAGTATAACATAAACTGAAAACTGTTATTGATTGAACATTTATTCTTAAGAAGCACCATAATTTATTTTTAAACACTTGATCACCAACTAGAAAGATACATTTAAATTATAAAGTATTTATGAGATAAAGTAAAAAATAAAATTAGTCACAGGAGGGAATATTATTGGCTTGGCTCC
Organism: Oriolus oriolus; assembly: GCA_013400235.1. NCBI lineage: Eukaryota > Metazoa > Chordata > Aves > Passeriformes > Corvidae > Oriolus > Oriolus oriolus. Next base: position 73,107 of record VXBT01011290.1, read on the forward strand.
CCCTCTATTTATCTGTGACAGGATTAAAATCAAATTAACTCTCTCTAAATGTACTGCGCATGTTAGCAGAATGAACTGCAAAACACATTTATTCTGACTAGCAAGATTTCAAAACTTTTCCTCTATTTAGTGGTTTTTGATTCTTATTTGGCTTTGGTTTCACAGTTCATAAATCAGAATCTCCTTTGATTCTGTTGCTTCATGTTCAGCATTACCATTTCTGTGGTAATGTCATGCTCTGCTAGTGGGCAGTAATAGTGTCAACAAGTAACAGAAATTCAGCCCCTAGAAATTAGTCGTCCAGTTTTTGAGCTACTTTTTCCAATAGTCAATCTATGCTGTTACAAAGTCTGTATCTTTTTCTTTTCACAAGAATTTCATAATACCCTTTTCGGGGATATTGTTCATTTTTCCTGCTCATCTGTGTGATAGTTACCATACTTATTTTACGTTAAATTTCTTTATCTTTGTACAAAATCCCCAAACCAAAATGAAAAAAGAATCCTTCCAATTTTTTTCATACTTCATGATCAACTCATTCCCGTATTCTACTTTACAAATCCAGGTCTTGACATCAGTATCGATTATTTCCAATGTTTTAATTATTTTCATTCCATATTAAATGAAAATGCTTCTATTTCTAAACTATACTCTCAAACCAGTTTGTTTCATTGATGTAGCATCTCTGCAATGTATATTGGGCATTAAGTAGTAGATATAATCTACTGAGGACTTAAGATACAGTGAAATTTAGAAAATACAAATGCCATTTTATTACCAGTGTTAATACATCATAAATAAACTGGACTAAGTGTAACAACCTGTACTTTTTCCAAGTAAGCTCCACTGATCTGGGAAAAGTTTCAGACCATATAAAAATTAGTGATTATTAGATAAGTCAGCACTTGTATTTCATTCATCCCTAGTTTTACACTAGGCACTTTAGGAGGGACTGAGAAAAGACCAACACAACTGTGGCTAAGAAAGTATGTTTGTGAGGACCCTGTCAGTGGCCAGTTTAGAGGTCCAGCAACTTCCTAAACCTTTTGTATTGGTAACAAATATAAAACAGACTTAACCCTGGTGTGTCTGAGTACCTTAACTTCTTGCAGCTAATGCAAGTCCATTGACAGCTTTCTTGGGAGAGGCCAAGAAAATGAAAAGACTCTGAAGCTATTTTGTATCAAGAATATATTTCTTACTGCATTTTATAAATATTGAATACACTTCTCTAATTAAGCAGCAGCAATTGCTAATAATATCTTTTGACTTACACTTGTTTTTGAGGATATGGCCCATTAAGCATGTTTTCATTGAGTAGAGTATACAACATTTACATGGTACATGAAACAACAGATGAATGAAGACTTCACCCATATGCTGTTATGCTAAAAATGAAGGTCAGAGTTCTGCACCTTTGTGATAAAATAAAAATAAGAATTTACAATAAAAGTGAAATAAAAAGAACCAAAACCAAACAAAACAGAGAAGCATCTGCACGATTTGCTAACCACTTTATCTATCACCTGCTTATCTTACCTGCCTGAAAGCCCTAGGGAAAATATGAGGTTTGTAGCATGTTGTGAAGGATAATAAATACAGTATACTTTGCACCATATGGATTATCTCAGACCCTCATAAAAAGCTGTCAAAACCAAGCAATATACAAGCTCCTGAGTGAGCATATGTTGCATTATGGCATGAATAGAAACATCTTTTTCTGACTAGAGGAATCAGAAAACTTTTACATCTTAAAAACAAGACAATCAATCATCAAAAGTCCTATAGGTAACTAGTGCAAAGCTCAAATTACAAACAATAGGAGTTAAAGGAGAGGAATATGACACTCTGAAAAGCAATTGCCAGATTTTGCAGTCAGTTTCTAAACTGATGGAGCATCCACACCAGATTTCTCATCCTAATGATCTTGGATAATTAAAAGAATTTCAAAGCAGGTAGACTCATATTAAAGAAGGAAGTTATACTCATGACATCTACTGCATAATCAATTTATAAGTGGACAGATTTGCGAAAGCAGTTGACAGTTGTGATCTGAGACTAAAATTAAAGTAAAAATACTTTTCATGTAATTGAGGAAACTATTTTTATCAGTACTGAAATGGAGAATAGTGGACCAAGAAAAGGCAAATTTCTAGTATCACTGCTGCAGTTTGGTTTGTTTCTGCCGTACATGTTATTTTATCGACTTGTTTTGATGACAAAGATTGAAGAAGAAAAATCTTAAAGCAGTTAATGGAGGTAGTTTTATAAAGGCTGGAATGAGAAGCTCTGGTTGAACATCTCCTGCACTGCCAGTAAGAAAACTCTGTCTTCACTACAAAATCAAACATGTAAACCTTCCAGTGCTTGAGTCTAACATTTTCTTCCCTTCATAATATCCTGAAGCAATCTAATCCCTGTGGGATATTGCCTATATCAATTTTTCACTGTAGCTCTTTCACTTCCCTGGTAACATTCTTAAGAAAACCAAAACAATAGTCAGAAACGTGAGTGAAACATCTGCAATGAACTTTCATTAACAGACTTAGTACACAACTGCAGTAGTTTACAGTCAAAATAGAACTCTCAGGCACTGCTCTGAGGCAAACCTTGGCTATGTGTTGGTTTTAGCAGCCAATGCCATAAGTTAGACTAATCTGATGCAAAAAGTTACATCCTAACCCAAATTATCCAAGTTATCCCAGATTTTGATGCAAATACAGTCTTTAAACTGTATCCAAATTTATTAAATTATTACAATTTTTGTAGTCATAATATTTCATCATAATGAAAAATGTACTTCAGCAATGCTGCTGTTTTACTTTCAGCATGAATATTGCAGTGAACTATGAGAACTTGATAAAGGACATTGTCTGACAGTAAAATGCACTTTTATTTGCAAACATTAGACAGTATGATATTTCTTTTATTCCCGCGATGAATTATTTCTGTTGGGTAAATGAAGAAGTAAAATGTTCTCCTGTAAGCAGAAAAGGAAGATACTATCTAATTTTCACTGTACTTAAACTTGTATTAAACAACACTCACTACTTTTAAGTCTACTTTAATTTAATACAATATTGTAGAGGCAGTATACTCTTTGAAGATGGCTTATCTTCAGTAGCTGAAATGCATTGGTTTTCCTGAATTGAAAAGACAAAACCCTTTCCACCACAGGACTACATCAAAAGAGCTCTAAACAATTAGGATTACATTAAATAATAGGAATTAGCATTTTCTTTACAAAAAAATTATTTTTTTATTGTTATCCACAATGCCTGTTCATAATACTTAACATATGCACAACAAAGAAAATCCTGTGTGCACATCCAATATGTTACAGTATGCTGTATCTCCTACGTTTCCATTTAACTTTGCCAGTTTCCCAGATACCATTGTTCAAAACTTAATTTACTTATCTCAGTGAAAATCAATTCTGAGAAGATTAAATGTTTGCAATCCTCTAGAAAGTTGCTGAATAAGTTACAGCAATTTTTCACCAGTTATTTTAAGTTTTATTATGCTGTATTACACTGCAGTTGATTAAATGAAATGGTAATTTTATAAAACAATTAAAACATATTTCAAAAGTGACTCTCTCAAACTTAACTGTCAACAATATATATTTAATTTTCAATAAAGGAAAAAAACATGTAAAGCATATATATAGAAGATACAGACTTTTTAATTAACTCAAGCACATGTGAAAATGCATGAGATGACAGTGAAAAGCAACTCCAAATCTTTCTGACGTCTACATCACTAAGATTTTAAATCTTAGAATTGTAGAATCACAGAATTGTTTAGGTTGGAAAAGATCTTTAAGACCATCAAGGTAAACTGTTAAACCAGCACTGCCTAGTCCAACACTAAACCATGCCCCTAACTGCCATATCTACATGACTTTTAAATATCTCCAGCAATGGTGACTTAGCCTCTTCCCTGTGCAGCCTCTTTCAGTGTTTAACAATCCTTTCTGTAAAGATTTTTCTCCAAATGTCCAATCTAAACCTCCCCTGGTGCAAATTGAGGCTTTTTCCTCTTGTCTGAATTCTTGTTAGTTGGGGGAAGAGACTGACCCCCACCCTGCATAGCCTCCTTTCAGGGAGTTGTAGGGAGCTATAAGCCCTTCAGCATTTTTTCTTCCGGCTAAACAGCCCCAGCTTCCTGAGCCACTTCTCACAAGAGTCGTACAATTGGCCTTGACCCATTGATTCAGTCTGCCCAGATCCCTCTGCAGAGCCTTCTCACCTTCCAGCGAATCAACACTCCCACACAACTTGGTGTCATCTGCAGAATGTTATCTTAAAACAGTGTCCAGAACTATTTCCAGTCTTCTAAAGTGAGTAGAATGTTTAATTATTTGCTCAGTAACTAGCCTGAATCCCATAAACGGTACACATTCCCTCTTTTTCAGCAGCAAAAATAAGTTTGGCCCATTTCCTGAGCTGTCCTGAAATAATTTTCTGTGAATGAAAGAAGGTAACTCTTTCTTCCTTTCTTTTTTAGGCTCAAAAGGAAAAGCAAAATATAGAGATTAGGTTGGTTTTCTTTTGTCATGGGCTATTGTCATGGGCTGATTTACAGACTCAAGTTATTTTCTGCTTGATGGAGTAGGGGGAAAATGCATAGAATAAGTGTACTCATATCATGGTAATTAGTGGATCTCTGAGGGATCAAAATGATGTGGCAGTTCAAACACGTCAGTGCCGGGGAAAAGCTGTTTTTTGTAAAGACTTCCACATTACTGAGGGTTCAGGTATTCATACTTTTGTTATCTTGAGGATCTTAAATCTTTCTTAAAATGAACAACAAAGGAATAACTATTGAATTCGAATGGATTTAAATTATCTAAGTAACTAGAAACTGTATGTCTCCACTCCTTATCCCCTTTCTCTGTGTCACTTGGGATTTGTTTGTCTTCTTTGGCATCCTCTCTTAGTTGTCTTTAATGGACTTGCAGAATACTGGAGTATTTAGTCTCTATTCATATAGAAGCTGCTTAATGATTTTGTCATCTTTATATCTCTTCTCTAAAAACTATTTTACAATTTATTGTCTCTATTTTGATATGGAGAGGGAGTCATAACCAGGAAATAAACAGAACTCCGTATGTTATTAGATTTTAGAGATTCTCACTTTTATCAGTGTCATAGAGACTGTATTCTATTTCTTTCTGATCACAGAGGAGCTTACACTTGCTTTTAGCTTCCATTTAGCTTCCATTAGGTTTATGGTGTTCCTTTCTGGGTGATAAGCAGAGCCACAGTGGATTACTGGCTTTTGCTCCTTGCATTAATTTGTGTATGTTACTGAGTAGTCTGGACCTTGAGTGTGGTTTAACTTGCTGGAAAAAAATTATGATAGTGATGGTAGCTGAACAAACCGTGGTTCTTCTCACTGAGTACTCACTGCCACATCTGAGGGAGCAAGGTACAGTATAATGGATACATACTCCACTGCATTTCCCATGGAAGGAAAGGGACACAGTGTTGCCCTGCGAAAGTTCTTCATTTAACAATGTTTGGACAGATATATATACAAATCCTATTCCAGTAAAAGATTTTTGTTCCTTCTGCACTCCTCCACAAACTTTTTAAGGACTAACTTACTCCTGAGAGACAAGCAGACAGCTAGCTTGCTTTCCTCTTGCTGGACAAGATGACTGGACCTATTTTAAGCTACCTAATAGGAACTAGGCACCTGGAGAACTCACTAGGTGCCTAACTTTGCTATAAAGTAAACCCAAAACTTTCATTTCCAAGGCTGTGGATTCTATGAGTACAGATATTTGGTCATTAGATATGTCTATGTAAAAGAAATAAACATGGAAAGCCTACCACATACCTAATTTTCTTTTCATTTTATTCTCCTTCAGTTGCAAGTATTGTTACTTCTACAGGAATTATATATCCTGAGTTGCAAGTCAGTGATGGCACTGAAAGTCATGGTGCTGCTTCTGCCTATTTATTTTCCAAGATTTTTCTATTAGTCACACTCTCATTGTTGGAAATTCAGCTATTTCCTGGATTGAGTAGCTTGGACCTACTGCACAGCATCTTCACTGACTGAATGTTTATGTTTGCTACAGTAAATGATTTCAATGCGAATGAATTTATTTCCACTAAGCACATCAGGGACATCACACGTGGACACGAAGGAACACACAGAGGACAGTTTCAGGATCAGGATCAAAGAGCAAAGAGCCGGGCCGAAGGGCCCGCTCCTTTATTTTATACACTTTTAGAAAACTCCATGGATTAGAGAGTGAAATTACCACCCTTCAGCCACATAGGTCAAAGGAGAAATCCATCAAACTTCTCCACCTTAGGAGAAAGAATGAAAACATCTCAGGTCGGTTAGCATAACATGGCTTATGTTTACAGAAAGTGCGTGAGAACTCTATCTACAGAATTAAAAACATTGAAGAACTGTGAAAATCAAGGCAACACAGGGATGTGATGAGCACTGTCCAACTATAGTTATAAACATTCTTTCCAAGGATGGTTGTGGCCTGGACTGCCATAGCATGATTTTACTGTACGTGTTCAAGTATCATTCATAGTTAATGAGATATAATAATTGTGGAATTTACTAACTGTCCAACCTATATGGTCTTTGAAACAATTATAAAAACAGACAACAGTAAACTTACCTAATTTGCACATTGTACCAGTGTCCATCGTCCACTCTAGCAGTGGTAGTGATGTTTTTGACTTCTGCTGCTTCATCACATAAATACTGGTACTATGGAGTGGGAAAACATTTTAATTACATTATTTCTAATAATTAAACAGTTTCAGCCTTAGAAACTTGAATTTTAAAATAATAAATTATTTAATAAAAACCTAAAAGATGTCATGAGTATCAAGGAAAATTAATGTTTCATTAAAAGTTCTGGATAAGGAAGCCTATTGTACCAGAAATATACAAGTACACATATATGCTTCCTAGCCTGCATGAAAATGCTTTAATCTTTGTGTATTGTACAATCAGATATTATGGGTCTGATTTGCAAAGGAGTTGACCATCTGCAACCCATCTGAAATTAACACTGGCCACGTATGAATTTTACTTACCATTTTATGGCTTCCTTACGCTTCCAAACATGTAATGTAGCGTGTAGGCTTGAGCATTTTGGAGCACCATTTAATTTCCTATACTAATGTGAACAAGCACTTGATTTCATGGTTTGTCTCCTTGTAATTGTAGCTTGATCGTGAGCTTAGAACCATTTGTTCATTGGGCTTTAAATCTACATTTAATTGACCAGCTTTGTGAATGATTAAGTGAATTCAATTAGTTTTAACATGGCACAGTGGGATCTCTGAATAGATTTGTGTCAATTAAAGTACTTTCATATTTTATGGTGCTTATGATATGTTAGAAAAATATTTTTCTGCATCATTACTTTACCATGAATACAAGTAAGATGAACTTAAATCTGTCAACATTTTCTAAACCCTGGATAACCTCCTGCCCGTGACTAATCTCATTTCTTCTGGACAAGGATAGTCACAATATAATAAAAGACAAAAAATTACTATATAACAAAATTAAGTAAATGGTAATTTTCTTCCTTTTCTGTTTATCCTCAGTTTATATATCTGTTTAGTATGGTCATGGTCTTTAAACATGAAGGCAAATATAATACAAATATGCTGTTTCTAACAGACATGTCACAGTTCTTACAGAAGAACATAATTACAGGTACTTTGGGAAATTTTTAGCAGAAAAGTGGGGGATCCGTTATGAGAAAAGTAACTTTTCTTTTAATACCTTTTTACAGCCTCTTTAGTATCTGCCTATCTTTTCATAAAGCTCAAGCTTTATCTCCTCCTCAGAAAAGATGGAATAATTTATGACGGGGAAAGATATACCACTTTACTCCTTAAAGTTAATAAACAAATATATTCCTAGTTAGTCTGTCCAAAAAGCCAAAGAAATGTGTTTTTTTTCTGATCCTGTGGAACTGTGATTTAAATAATAGATGAAGTAAAAGGTTTCTACTCAGAGATACACGGTAACAAAGACACCCTCTATTCCCTAACATGGTAATTTTTCCTAAGACAATTCACTCAGTTCCACAGCCTTCCTTATGACAATTTTAATGAAGTTCCATGTGAGGAAGTTCAGTTAGTTTAGGTATAAAATGCAATAACTTGATTTGTACCACATGTAAAGATAAAACCTACATTCTTTATTTGTGTGTTTTAATGTGTACTGTCATGAGTCATATTAATCATATTAGCCAAGAACTGGACATAACAGATAGCAAGTTTCACAACTATTTTCCTTAAAATAGTGAAGATGTCAAGAATCTCTGTAGCACTATTTACTATATTCTACAGTAAGAAAAGGAAAAACTATTAAAATTTTCACAGATTCTAACTTTTATTTACTTCTCCTTCAGTGGGAGATTTTGATGCCTTACCTGTAAAGTGCCATTATTGATGACAAGCTGAATTAAAAAATGTCGTATTGTTTCTGGGCTCTGTTCAATATTTAGGAGAATACCATGAGGCTTATAGGTCTTAAATTCCAGGTGGATGAAGTTTTGCATGTTCAAATGTAAGCCTTGAAACTCCAGGTAAGAATCACCATAGTAGCGAGCATAACTAAAATCTGTGAATAGAATTTTGAGACACGTAAGGATATAAGCACATTTTTCTTCTTCACAAAATGCTTTCTTATAGTGGTTGGGGTAGCAAAGATATAGGATAATTTTTTTACATCCATCAAGGATCCAGACATGAGTCTGAAAACTGATGTTTTCTTCTGTCAAAGGTTAACACTGAGAGTTTATAAAACTAGACACAAAAGTTTTAGTCAAATTATATTAAGCAAGCACATAGATCAACGCCTGAAAGACTAGGCTACAAAGATGAAAGCATTTGGTACACATCTAGCACCTTTGGCTCAACATTTTTTTCGAAGTCAAGTGTTTTAATCAAACCTAGATGCAAGAATGAATGGGTTTGAAGTCTTTACAGAAACCACACAGTATGGAAAGGAAGGAAGACATTCTACAACCTAATTATGAAATTGGCATCCTAATAAATATGTCAAGTATTTTGTGCTGTTAGGATGAAAGCTGACAATTTCCCTTGTGACTACATCCAGTTTGTCGGATTTATCTCAACATTCAGCACCCTGTGCAATACCTGGCAAGGGCAGATGCAGCTCTTATTCAAATAGAAAAGATATGTGAATACATGGCTTCAAGCCCATCAGATGACATACGACTATGCTTTAAAGGGGCTTCTTTGTATTTTTTATTTCTCCCTGTCTCCTTCTTTCTTCTCATCTTTCCTTTCCCTGTTCCTTTACTTTTTCTGTTCCCCTCCACGTCCTTCCTGTCTCCTCCTCTCCTCTCCTCTCCTCTC